>BPTQ01000004.1:271266825-271523849 GCA_019973895.1 Chrysanthemum seticuspe
TAAAGGGAAAATGCAAGATACAAAGCCGTATTGGCGGCCATGAAACTTATAACTCCCGTTATAAGTTAAGATCACACCCCCCCTTAAGAGTGCTTAAAATAGTACATTAAGTTTGCTTCTGGACTAGCCAACTCTTAGATAAATTATCAATATTATCTTTGGTGAGCTGATTACCAATTATGGTTTTTCCACTGCCTTTACCACAAGCCATAAACTTGCGGGCTAGCCAACTCTTCACTTTTAAGGATATGGTGAGCTGAATACCATACAATTTTGGGCAAATTGCAAGCCGTCAACGGATTTGAGATATCTTTACCAAGAGCCGTTTGCTCCTGGATTAGCCAATCCTTTTGTTTATTAGACAAGGCGGACTGATAACCATAAGATGAGTAAGTGCAAAACACTTACTCCAAAAAAAATTTGGCCAAAAATGGGGGAATTAGGCGGTATAATTACATGATAAAATTCGTGAGAATTCCCCCCCACACTAGAATTGAATATTGCCCTCAATATTCAAAGTACCGGCGGTTATGCCGAAACATAGAACGTAAAAGGGAAATACTACGGCCATTATTTAGCAAGATTTTTTTTTTTTTTTAATTTTTTTTTTTATTTTTATTTTTTTTATAAAACTCTTATATACAACAGTGGGGGGCATCTCCCCCACACTAGGGTGGAACACACGGGTGAAAACCCATGTTTAGCTACTGTTTTTGATTACCGCGGTATTGTTAATAGTAGAAACTATAAGGGATGATACCGGGGTCAAAGATGGTGTCCTCATTCCCGAAAGAGAAAAGGGAAAGAGCAACCACACCATCTGTGAAGAATGGAACAAAGATATGCATGAGAATGCAAGTCCATTCCTCATCAGAAAGAAGCAAATCACCATTTTTGACACTTTGAAGCTTAAACTTGAAGCTTATATGGTGATTGTCAATAAGATGTCCGGGAGGGAGGGTGGGAAACGGTTCTTCAATCAACAGATTTTCTAGAAAAAGGATGTCCCCCTCCGAATCAAAGTAAGTATTATCAATTCCTGTTGGAATTGACTCATCACTAAAAAAGGCATCGACTTCATTCCAAAAGTTGTCATCTTCCTCATCAGGAGTGAGAGAAGGGATGGAAGAGTCGGGAATAATAAGAGAGAAGGGATGGAAGAGTCGGGAATAATAAGACTAGGAGATGATGGATCATTTTTGAGCAATTCTTCAATGGGAAGAATGTCTCCCATTGGATCACAAGCATCATCATCCAATTCAGATGAAACTGAAGAGAGTTTGGTTTCATCCACAGAGTTAACAAACTCGATACGATAAACTGATTCCGGAGGTGGGACAAGTGGTGTGCTCTTAGAGCTAGCAATTTCCACCACTTCCGATAAAGTCTCCGATTCAAGATCATCATCATCAAGAATACTCTTGACTTCCCTGGTACAACTTTCAAACCATTTGTTTGAACCAGGGTTGATTTTCAAAGCTTTTAACTCAGCACGTTTTTGAAAACTCCTCTTAACCGTGAAATTTGAGAGTGTTGCATTGAATCTTTCAGATTTTTGATCAATTGTGGCAACACTCTGTTTGGATAGAGGTGTGGAGTTTTGGTTGATATTCAACGTGAGTTCTTCGTTGTCAACCCGTATTGTCAACTCTTCAGCAAACACATCAATCAGAGCACGACTCGTTCTCAAGAAAGCTCTCCCTAAGATGAGGGGAACTCTAGGATCTGCATCAAAGTCTACTACAACAAAGTCAGTAGGAAAGTGAAACTTTCCCACTTTCATCACGACATCCTCGGCTATCCCAAGTGGACGAGTTATGGTACGGTCCGCTAGCTCGAGTGTCATACAAGTGGATGAAAGTTTAGGAAGAGACAGTTTCTTCCATACTGAGAGTGGCATGAGGTTAATGCTAGCGCCAAGATCGGCCAAGGCGGAGCATTGAACCATCCCCAAGAAATCACACGGGATTAGAAATCTGCCAGGGTCTTCAAGCTTTTTGGGATGCTTCTTGAGAAGGACCGCTGAGCATTGCTCATTGAGGGGAGTTTTAGCCATCTCAGACAGCTTATCTTTGTTGGTCAGTAAGCCTTTAAGCGTGGATGCAAATTTAGGCATTAGAACGAGAGCATCAACGAAGCTTATATCAAAGTGTAGCTCATTGAAGATTTGGAAAAAAATTTCCATTTGCTCTTTGTTTTTGTCTTTGAGCTTCTCATCATTCATTCTTGATGGGTAAGGAAGCTGACTAGACTTTTGAGCCGGGACGGAAGTCATTTCGGGCTCAGAATTTGTCTTCGGAACTTCGGGTTCCGGACTTGAAGCTTGGACTACCGAAGGTGGGACGTGTGCGGTACTTCGTGGGCTTGAGAATTGCACTTTGTCCGTTGTATCCTTGGTAACTTGACTCAATGCTACAGGAGGAGGCATTGGAGTCGAAGGTCCATTGTGCGTCTTACCACTACGAGTGGTGACGGCTTTCAACTCGGCATTGGGATTGGTAATTGTATTGCTTGGGAGTCCTCCAGAAGATGATGAAGCTTGGTTCATATTCATGTTCATGAAACTGCTCATCATATTTTTCAACTCATTTGTCTGCCGAGACATTGTGGTATCAATTTCCTTCTTTAGCTCAACCCTCATGTTATTGATCTGAGTTTGCATTGAACGTATGCTTGACTCAGTAATTTTCATGAAGTCATTTGGTGGGGGAGCATGAGAAGGTTGTTGATAACTTTGCTGATTTGGAGCTTGATAGGGTTGGTTGAAATTGTTCCTGTTTTGATTGAAATTTTGAGAGTTATTGAAGTTTTGTCCTTGATTCGGAACAAAGCGATTTTGATTGCCATGGTTTTGCACAAGAGGAAAACCAGGTGGTGTCATACCGCTAGGTGCACGGTAGTGAGGATCAGCTTATGGTCGGTATTGATTGTGGTTTACCGAAGCTACGGGAGCTTGGTAAAAGGAAGCATCGGTTGCTTGACAATCATAATACGCATGTGGACCACTACAAGTTTCACACACCTTGTTTACGGCTTTGATTGGTTCTGGCTTATGAATTTCGCTTTTGATTTCCTTTACATCTTTCATCATACAACGGATGACATCCGTTAGAGCGGCTATCAGAGCAGCTAACTCAGAAGAGTTATTGGATGAAGAAGCAGGAGTGTTTGGAGTATTGACTTTGTTGCGAGAAATAGGAACTTTTGATTTTTGCTCGCAAATCTCAATCACATCTTTAGGCTTACGATTCAAGATATTGCCACCGGCGGCTGCATTCAAAGAATCTTGATCGTTACCGTTCAACCCATTATAAAAGATATTGACTTGTTGAAGCTCCGTGAATTCATGATGGGGGCATTTCCTGAGGAGATCTTTGAATCTCTCCCATGCCTCTCCAAAGTTTTCATCGAAATTTTGACGAAATCCAGAAATTTCATTTTTAAGATTAGTCGTCTTTGATGGAGGAAAGAAATGATTGACAAACTTTTGAACAAGTTCCTCCCAAGTTTCGATGGATCGAGGGGGTTCTTTTTCCAGCCAAATTCGGGCTGTCCCCTCAAGTGAGAATGGAAATAGCATCAACTTGATGACTTTTTGTGGCACATCCTTGAAATTGATAGTTGAAGTCAACTTGTTAAACCAACGGATGTGTGCATACGGGTCTTCATGATCAAACCCGTGGAATTGATTCGTAGACACAAGTTGGATCAAATGTGTCTTCAATTCAAAGTGATCAGAATTGATTACTGGTAGAATGATGGCATCTCCATAACCCTCGGTGGGTGCTTGGAGCATTTCCGCCATAGTTCGTTCGTCTGCCATATTGTTGTTTGAAATAGTACGAATCTCGGGTTTGACTATTTGGGCAGCACGTCTACGAGAACGTCGTCTAGGAATTTCTGCTAGATCACGAAAAGGACTCAATGATCTAGAAGAACGAGTGCGCATGCACTAGAGTTAACTCTAAGAGATCTCAAAGTTAAGGAAAGGAATTATGAAATTGGTGAAAATGGGGCAAGAAGAATCTTTTTGGGTTTTCAAGTTCTGACAAGTAGATATAACAACAAATCCAATTAAAACAAGATCGAGGCAAAACAACAGTGAACTTAAACCAATAATCACAAGACGAATGGCTTCTTTGAAAAAGGTACACCACTCTCAAGGACACAAAGGCAAGTTTTAAATCTTTGGTTCGGGAACTTATTATGGTCGTACCCCCAGTTAGGTAGTACACTGCCTTGGTTTGCGGTGGTAATCTTTTATGTTGTTATTTATTAAAGAATACGACAAATCTTTTTGTATTTTTATCTTTGATACATATATAGAAACAAAAGGAAAATATTTTTGTGTTTTATACGTTTTAAGCTGTTTTTGGGTTTTTGGATTTTTTATAAGAAGATATATATATAGATATAGAGATAGATGGTATGAACAAGGAGTGATTATTCAAATCACTAATTTGCTAAACGTAAGACAATTAGCACAGCTCCCCGGCAGCGGCGCCAAAATTTGATTCGTGCTAAACCGTCAAGTTTTAGTCACTCAAGCCGACCACTTGTGAATGGCCGACCGTAACAAACTTAAAACAGTTCAAGCACAAATGCAATGAAGTCCTGGAGAGTATAGTGTTTCCCCGGGTCGTTATGTCCCAACGAGCCGTGCGAGAATAGTCAAACGTGTACTGATCGAGAAGATTTGAACGGATACGGAGATATGATTGATTATACTAAAAGAAAGAGTACTTAAACTACAGGGGCTTAAATGCAAATTAAAGAGACTTAAAAAGATAAAAATATTAAATAAACGCTATCACTATTTTTAAACTGATGTTTTTGATTTTTCTATTACAAATTTAACTTAAAAACTACGTGACGTATACAAGAAAATGTGAAACTGGAACAATATTAATCCTAAAAATATGAAAATGATATTTTTACAATCCTAATGATAAAAGAAAATTTATAGAAAAAGAAATTTTTTTTATAACTATTTATCTAATTATTATTAATTAAAAACTAATTTTAACTATTTAATAATAACCTAAAATACAATAAAATATGAAATAAAGCTAGAAAAATGAAACTATGACTTAGAAAAATCTAAAATATCAAAAGAGAATTTTCAAAACTATTTTTATATTTTTCTGATTATTTTTGGATTTTTTTTTATGAATTAAAAACTATTAAAAACTAATTAAATTGCTTAAAAATACAAATTTAACTAAGAAAAATCTGAAAAAATATTTTTTTGACTTTTTATATTTATCTTAACCTAAGAAAAATGAAAAATTATTTTTTTGAAACTTTTCTTAATTAATTGTATTAAATGCTAATTAAAAAGGCTTAAAAATTAATTTAAATAAAGAAAAATAGCAAACTGACTAGGAAAAATCTGAAAAATTCAAGATAAACCTAAATAAATATTGTGAATCTAAGAAAAATAGAAAAACAGTGGGTTGTGTGAAGGAAATTGAAACTGCAATACAAGTGCTTATGAAATAAGCACTTGAATAAGCCAAAGGGTACCAAATGAACTCCAAACCGCCACAGAAGCTATAATAAGCTAAAAGTACTCTAAAACAACAAATTGCAACTATCCTAAACCTCTAAATTGCAACTGCTTATGATTTGATTGATTTGAGTTAAGATGCCAAAACAGATTATGAGTGCTACTTTGAGACTAGAAAATAAGCACTTAAACAAGTCCAATCTCAAAACCAAAAGTATGAATCTAAAGTAGACCTGGCTATATGCTTGTAAACCAAAAATTAGACCAAGAGAAGCTCTGTTGAGCTCTGGACAAGCCCTGCAATAAGCTGACAAAACTCAGCATTCACTGAGTTGTGAACATGGCATATTTGCCCTGTTTGATAAGCTCTTTTGGAGCTTATGAAAAATTTATAAAAATCTACAAAAATGAGATAAAGAAACTAGACCAAGAGAAGTTATAAATCCCAAAGTTCCACTTGATTTGACCCAGAAATGAGTCAATGATAATTCTCCCCAGTTGGGCTCAAAACAGATTTTTCATGTTTTTGACTTTTGAAACAGAACTGAAAGGTTGACTTTAATGAGTTTTGATCTTGATTTACCAACTGAATATGAAGTAATATGACAAAATAAAGCTAATGCAATCTATGTCTATGATATTTAAGCACAAAACTAGTTTTTGATTTCCCAAAATCCAAACAGTTAAGAGATTAAGACAGTGAACACATGATTTTGACTTTTGGCCTATGCATAGACAATATGAAGACAGATATGAGTCAAGTTGACAATATTAAGACTAAGGAGACAGGTTTCAAGCAAAAACAAGAGCTTGAGCTTAAACAATCCTACTGATCCAAACAGTCTTTTTAGAAACTGTTTACGCTAATGACTGAGCAATCTACTGAGCTAGTACAAACCATCACTTAATATGAATTTAGTTATCCTAAATACCACTATTTAAACAGTTTTAAGCTATTAATGATGTCACACCCCCAATTTACCTGTTTTGCAGCGGAATGGAATTCCTGGGGATTGACTGTCATAGCACCACAATCACAGTTATATAGAACGACCTAAAGTGTCGTTTAAAAACACATCGTTGGATATTTAATAAAAACCTTCAGAGTTACAACATAGGTCCCAAAAGTTTATAAAGTTTGCGGAAATATAAATATATTACAAGTCCAAACGATGTTTTTGAAAGAAAGTGCCATAATGTACAATGATGTAAGTCGACGCCGCGACTCAAAAGGGGTTCCTTAACCATGCCATGATGAGTATGCCTTAGTTACCTGAAAATACATTGCTAAAACGGTCAACAATAATGTTGGTGAGAAATCATAGGTTTATGTAAATGTTTTATACGACTACGCAAGTATAGATCTGGTATGACAATCATGTCACATAAAAATGTTACAGGTATGACAATCATGTCACATAAAAATGTTACAATTGCTTTAAGCCCATGACACCGAAACTAGACTGTTCATAATGTAGGCCCCAAAAGAGTGTTTGCCAGACAACTCAATAATGTTATTAAATGAAATGCATCCGTATTACTAGTTGGGATTCACCAACCCGGATGGAGGCGTCACCCTCGATAGATCTATCCACTCACCCTCGTTTCAAAGATTAACGGTTCATGTTCAGGTAAAGGGGAATTTCAATTGGCAAATGCGGTAACTTAAGCAATGTAAATGAATTTATCATACTTGGTATCGTAATAAAATGTTGTGCAATGTATTCTCCCCCGTAGGTTTGAAAATAATTAAAAGTGTATACGACGGGGCTATGAAAACTCACTTGGTAAACTGGAATGATGACAAGAGTGAGTACACCGAGGTATAATGTGAAACTTTAATCTGGACCTATTACGAATGATATGATATGTAATGAGTTGCAATGTAATGTTATGCATGCATTTCGTATGTTATTTATACCATTTGCGAGCTTTTGAAAAATAATACTTATCGTCGAAAAATACTCTTTTGACGTCTTGACCATTCTTAAATCACTTTACAAGTATTTACGTCAAAATGTCATCCTACAATGGTTTCGTAATGATTTATGGTGAAATTTTCACTTTTCGTCGTAAAATAATGTCGTCGGAAATTTCGTGAAATTGACAAAAATGGCTTCGAAAAACTAGTCGTAAAATGGTGTGCGTCGATCTTTAAGAAACGAACTCGACCGTTTTAGAAAGTTTGTATCAAAATCTAGAAGTTTCAGTTCAGGAGTTTTCGACATAAAGGTCTCGAACATAAAGATAATAAGGGTTAAAGATGGTGATTTTGTCCAAAATGTTGTTTAAAAATGAGTTTCGGCCAATTTTAAGCATCCGTAAATAATTTATTACAATTCCGCTATACAAACGGTTGGTCGTTTTGAAAAATATGCTTGGTGATCTCGATTTTATTAGAAGACATTTCGTTACAAAAAGTTCTACATCATCGTTAAAAACAGCCTTCAACATGGTCGTTTTAGTTACCGTAACACTTGTCTCGTAAAAATAATATAGTTTTTCTGAAAATAATAGTTACGGCAATTTTATGAAAACGTGCATATCTTAGTCGTTTCAAATCCGTTTTCTACGTATAATACGTCCTTAGCTTCGTATCAAAGTATACTATTATATTTTTGATAAGTCGAAATAATTTGTAAAGCTTAGGACTCGTTTTTGACTCGTACAAAATAAAAACATGTTGCTGAAATTTTCTGAAAATGTATATATCGTCGTCAAACTTGAAAAATTCATAACTTCTTCGTTATAACTCCGTTTTAATCCGTTCAAGCGGCCACGGATTCGTTTTAAAGTATATTTTCTAAATATCAAGGCCAAAAATTCGAGCCTACTGTCGGATTTTCCAGAAAAACAAAATAAGGACAGAACACTTTTATATACTTGTCGAAAATAGTTTTTCTCGTACTAAACCTATTCCAATCCCTTCAAATCAACTCCAAAGCTATTCTAATCCTACCATACACCTTCTTAGGGTGTCATGGGTTCCTAAACATCATCAAGACCAATATATACCAAGGGAATAATTATAGGATGACTTTATATGTATAAAACTCTAAAAATCAAAGAATAAATGGTATAAACAACAATAAGTCATGCATGTTTGCTCCAAATATGAAGAAATACTTATGAAATGATAAGGATAATGAAAAATGTAAATGATATGCTTACAAGTAAACTTGATGAGGTGATTAGAACAAAGGTTTAACCTAAACACTCTAGGTTTTTATTTCAAAACCTTAATAAGAGTGTGATCTAGATTGTGTATACTTGAGCTAGCAAAATTTTTGATGATCCCTTTGAAAACACCTTAGATGGCCGGTTTTTGAGATGAAGAACAAGAGAGAAGAAAAAAAATTTATCAACTTTGAATTATGAAGATGAATGAAGTGTGATATATTTGGAGTATAGATCTAGTTTTTGTAGAAAATAGTCACCAAACAATAAATGCATCCACCCTCCCCATAGCGCCGGTTTTGGGGGGGGGGGATGTACCTCTAATATATATATTTTTTTTTCTTTTATGTATATACTTGTGTAATTATTGTAAGAAAAGAAAATGTAGTTAAGGTGAATATGTAGTAACTTGTATATAGTTGTAAAGTTAAAGTAGTATAGACTAAAATAAGTTTTAAGGGATCAAAGTAAAGTATATTGTAGTTATAAAAATTGTAAAAATACATTCCTTGTAAAATTTGAGTGATATAATAATTATCGTGTAGTTTTTAAGAAAAACGTCGTAATAATATAAACTTAACGATTTATATACAAAAATTTTTTAAAACACTAGGTAAACTCAAAATATTGTTTTTATAACTAAATGTAAGTATTAAAAATATGTCGGGATCATTTTTGGAAGTATTGAATTAAATGTTCAAAATAATAACTTACGCGATAACGTTTATTTAATATAAAATTTACGCGTTTAATGTGAAATGCAAAGTCATGAATGAACTAACATGATGCAATTGATGCTAATGAAATGTAGACTAAACTTAGTCCATATGAAATGTTCGTGGTGATATGATCATGAATTCGCCGCTAAACCATAAAGGTTACGCGAATTTGGAACACGTAAACCTAGTTTACGATAAATGTTGAAATTGTAAGGCATGAATTGTTTCGAGAAATGACCTGAAAGTACGGGTTGTCACATTCGCCCATCCAAAAAGGAATTCAGTCCCTGAATTCAATCGTTGTTAGGTCTCACGGTGTTGTCAGTGAAAAGATGAGGATATTTGGGTCGTATCGGTTCGTTCAATGTTTTTCTGAATCGCACCACGCCTTTCCAAGGCAAGATTTCGAACATAGATTCTGTTGCCAACTTGAAATTCTAATGGTTTACGGCTTATGGGACATATTTCCAAAATTTGCATCGTATAACGATGTAGCTTATCTAGCTATATGTTGTTACTTGTAACTGATTCTTGATTTGTATGACTTCTTTGTTTGTTTCATGAATGAGTTATGGACTAATGAATTGGACTTTCCTGATTTTAATCCTTGAATAAGTGATTGATACCTCTACCTTACAGTGCCTCAAATGGTGTAGTCAATATGTTCATGAGCTAACTATTGCTGCAAAGAAACTTGTCGATGGAGAATGTTTTGCCTAACCATTTCTGGAAAATCATACTGGCTTGAGCATATTATCTAATGTGGAAATTGCTCTCTAGCTCTAACCATTGAGCTGAGGGTAGTAGGCGGTAATCATGTCCTAGTAGGTTCCATGGAAATCCTGAAATGACTGTCAGCAGTCTAAGGTGAATCGAATAGCTTATAATAGGTACAACTGGAATTGATACTACGTATCTCGTGTTAGATTTCAAAATGTTAAATCTGTCGGAAAGGACCTTATTGAAAAGAATAGATTATAGGTAACAGTTGCGATTCCTCGCGTTTCTAGTCCTATCGAATGTCATGACCTGAGTCTTACTTGCCTAAGGTGCTTAGTCTCTATGACTAAAATGTTTATTGTTTGATTATCGGAGTGTTTCCATGCTCCATGTTGTAAAGTCACAAACTATAAATATTTAAGTGAGGTGGTGTAGTGGTTGATTTTCAAGACTTGTTTCAATATTGAGTACTTCTAAAATAATTCATCTCTTATATTGCTATCATGCTAGCAAGAAAATAGATATCAGCTCATACTATGTCGAAGAATGTTTGTTCTAGTTTCACTTGTAGATGGGGAGTCATTGATTGTCCGACATGTTCAAACCTGTGGCATCTCTTGATATGGAAGTGAGGTTACTTGGAATTTCTAGAGAACACAATGCCTTAGGGGAAGTTTATATCGATAACCTTAATTTAACTAAATTTTTCCTTTAAGGGAAACTCATTGTAGGGAAGTTCACATATTGTTGAAGCCTTGTTTAATGAAATGTTCTGTAGTCTCAATTAGGAGGATTGGTTTATTCCTATAGTGTTACTTAGTGTGTATTCGATTAGTACTAAGTCTTGTAACTCGGTCTAGCTAGTACTTATGAAATGGCAGAATTTGGATTCTAATCCAAAATAGTGGTTCGGAATGTCTCGTGACGTCTTAAGATTTTTATTGAGTTGTGAAAGATCTCACTACTTACTTCTAGCCCTTGTTGGAAATTCCAAAATCCTTTCATTGTTTTCTTGTATCTAGGAATCCTCCTCACAGATGGTATAGGAAGTCTTTCCTAAAAAGGTCACTCGTCAAATCCTAACTTATCGGTTGAGTGAGAGATAAATGGCGTAAGCATCTATAGAGTGTTAACAAAAAGAAATGTTTATGCACGATTTATCTGATTATAAAACTTTGCTTTTAAATGAGAATTGTTTTAGGAGATTTGAAATGATGCTTGTTACTTTCATGACATAATTCTTCCTGAATTATACATAGGTGATCAGGCCATGTATAATCAAGGACAAATGATGTGATGCTTGTTTTTGTTGAAATGGTATTATGTTCCTCCGAAATTTTAGATGGTATTCAACGTTTTGTTTTGTAAGATAATGGCTCAATGATTTTTTTTTTTTTTTTTTAGAGTAACATGAAAATCGTTTCGCATGAGGATATTTAATAGTTGATAAAATGACTGAAACCAATTGATAAGTTGGTAATAAAACAACTTGCGTTAAAACTTTATGAAACAACGTTTCTAAGATGGTGATAAAATAGTTCGAAATAAAATCAAGTGAAATAATTTCATGAAATAGTAGCAGGATAATTTGGAATAAAATTTGTTGGATGGTTTGTAGGATGCATAAGAGAACCTTAACGAGTAATAACAGTCTACTAATTGGTCGAGAATAAAGTTGGCCTAACCCCTAGTAAGATAGTGATGTATCGTCGTGAAATTATGGAAAATTGGGCAATTGGAGTAAGGAATGAAATAAACAAGGTGGTGATTATCATAGAGATAATAAATGATAAAGATTACATTAACTAGAAAGGTACTTATTACCTGTTCCTGTTGGTGTTCTAATCGTGTTTCAAGTGTAGGAGTAGTAGGCGGTCTAGCAACAATAGCCCTAGAACTCTCACAGTCCTCAAACCTATGAGATGGTGTAGTGTCTATAGTCTTAGTGGTAGGTGGTAATGGTGTGTCAAATCATGCACGCTTCCCAAGCTGCAAGTCAGGTATATGAGTATCGTGTATGAGATGTGATGGTACGGATAGTTCTCGAAATGATAATGATGATGAAAATAATGACAATGATGATAATGGAAATCCTTGTGGTGAGTTAAGAAAATAGGTTCATTAGGACTAACCCTATAAATTCTACCCAATGGTATGATCTGTCCCAACTGAGTGATAAAAATTGTCCTGATCCTACAGTGAATCAATAGTAATCGTGATGGTGTAGGTGCAACTTCGTCCTCCTAAAAGGTCTCAGTGTCATCATCTGATGTTATCGATGTTGAGTCAACGGATGTTAAAATTGTGATAGGGAATGACAGGGCATTCTCCATGTCAAAGTGATGTGAGTATAATGGGATGGGTATTTAAGGGCATCCATGTGACAATCGAGTTCGAAATGAAAGTGAATAACTCGAAAAATGTACGTATAAAACCGCATGTATAGTGACTATGTATTTATGATGAAATGATGAGATGCTATGATGATGTAGTTATAGTCTAGGGTCAATGATGCAACCTAGTTCTCTATAACTGTAGCTCTGGTACCAATCTGTCACACCCCCAATTTACCTGTTTTGCAGCGGAATGGAATTCCTGGGGATTGACTGTCATAGCACCACAATCACAGTTATATAGAACGACCTAAAGTGTCGTTTAAAAACACATCGTTGGATATTTAATAAAAACCTTCAGAGTTACAACATAGGTCCCAAAAGTTTATAAAGTTTGCGGAAATATAAATATATTACAAGTCCAAACGATGTTTTTGAAAGAAAGTGCCATAATGTACAATGATGTAAGTCGACGCCGCGACTCAAAAGGGGTTCCTTAACCATGCCATGATGAGTATGCCTTAGTTACCTGAAAATACATTGCTAAAACGGTCAACAATAATGTTGGTGAGAAATCATAGGTTTATGTAAATGTTTTATACGACTACGCAAGTATAGATCTGGTATGACAATCATGTCACATAAAAATGTTACAGGTATGACAATCATGTCACATAAAAATGTTACAATTGCTTTAAGCCCATGACACCGAAACTAGACTGTTCATAATGTAGGCCCCAAAAGAGTGTTTGCCAGACAACTCAATAATGTTATTAAATGAAATGCATCCGTATTACTAGTTGGGATTCACCAACCCGGATGGAGGCGTCACCCTCGATAGATCTATCCACTCACCCTCGTTTCAAAGATTAACGGTTCATGTTCAGGTAAAAGGGACTTTCAATTGGCAAATGCGGTAACTTAAGCAATGTAAATGAATTTATCATACTTGGTATCGTAATAAAATGTTGTGCAATGTATTCTCCCCCGTAGGTTTGAAAATAATTAAAAGTGTATACGACGGGGCTATGAAAACTCACTTGGTAAACTGGAATGATGACAAGAGTGAGTACACCGAGGTATAATGTGAAACTTTAATCTGGACCTATTACGAATGATATGATATGTAATGAGTTGCAATGTAATGTTATGCATGCATTTCGTATGTTATTTATACCATTTGCGAGCTTTTGAAAAATAATACTTATCGTCGAAAAATACTCTTTTGACGTCTTGACCATTCTTAAATCACTTTACAAGTATTTACGTCAAAATGTCATCCTACAATGGTTTCGTAATGATTTATGGTGAAATTTTCACTTTTCGTCGTAAAATAATGTCGTCGGAAATTTCGTGAAATTGACAAAAATGGCTTCGAAAAACTAGTCGTAAAATGGTGTGCGTCGATCTTTAAGAAACGAACTCGACCGTTTTAGAAAGTTTGTATCAAAATCTAGAAGTTTCAGTTCAGGAGTTTTCGACATAAAGGTCTCGAACATAAAGATAATAAGGGTTAAAGATGGTGATTTTGTCCAAAATGTTGTTTAAAAATGAGTTTCGGCCAATTTTAAGCATCCGTAAATAATTTATTACAATTCCGCTATACAAACGGTTGGTCGTTTTGAAAAATATGCTTGGTGATCTCGATTTTATTAGAAGACATTTCGTTACAAAAAGTTCTACATCATCGTTAAAAACAGCCTTCAACATGGTCGTTTTAGTTACCGTAACACTTGTCTCGTAAAAATAATATAGTTTTTCTGAAAATAATAGTTACGGCAATTTTATGAAAACGTGCATATCTTAGTCGTTTCAAATCCGTTTTCTACGTATAATACGTCCTTAGCTTCGTATCAAAGTATACTATTATATTTTTGATAAGTCGAAATAATTTGTAAAGCTTAGGACTCGTTTTTGACTCGTACAAAATAAAAACATGTTGCTGAAATTTTCTGAAAATGTATATATCGTCGTCAAACTTGAAAAATTCATAACTTCTTCGTTATAACTCCGTTTTAATCCGTTCAAGCGGCCACGGATTCGTTTTAAAGTATATTTTCTAAATATCAAGGCCAAAAATTCGAGCCTACTGTCGGATTTTCCAGAAAAACAAAATAAGGACAGAACACTTTTATATACTTGTCGAAAATAGTTTTTCTCGTACTAAACCTATTCCAATCCCTTCAAATCAACTCCAAAGCTATTCTAATCCTACCATACACCTTCTTAGGGTGTCATGGGTTCCTAAACATCATCAAGACCAATATATACCAAGGGAATAATTATAGGATGACTTTATATGTATAAAACTCTAAAAATCAAAGAATAAATGGTATAAACAACAATAAGTCATGCATGTTTGCTCCAAATATGAAGAAATACTTATGAAATGATAAGGATAATGAAAAATGTAAATGATATGCTTACAAGTAAACTTGATGAGGTGATTAGAACAAAGGTTTAACCTAAACACTCTAGGTTTTTATTTCAAAACCTTAATAAGAGTGTGATCTAGATTGTGTATACTTGAGCTAGCAAAATTTTTGATGATCCCTTTGAAAACACCTTAGATGGCCGGTTTTTGAGATGAAGAACAAGAGAGAAGAAAAAAAAATTATCAACTTTGAATTATGAAGATGAATGAAGTGTGATATATTTGGAGTATAGATCTAGTTTTTGTAGAAAATAGTCACCAAACAATAAATGCATCCACCCTCCCCATAGGGCCGGTTTTGGGGGGGGGGGGGATGTACCTCTAATATATATATATTTTTTTTCTTTTATGTATATACTTGTGTAATTATTGTAAGAAAAGAAAATGTAGTTAAGGTGAATATGTAGTAACTTGTATATAGTTGTAAAGTTAAAGTAGTATAGACTAAAATAAGTTTTAAGGGATCAAAGTAAAGTATATTGTAGTTATAAAAATTGTAAAAATACATTCCTTGTAAAATTTGAGTGATATAATAATTATCGTGTAGTTTTTAAGAAAAACGTCGTAATAATATAAACTTAACGATTTATATACAAAAAAAATTTAAAACACTAGGTAAACTCAAAATATTGTTTTTATAACTAAATGTAAGTATTAAAAATATGTCGGGATCATTTTTGGAAGTATTGGATTAAATGTTCAAAATAATAACTTACGCGATAACGTTTATTTAATATAAAATTTACGCGTTTAATGTGAAATGCAAAGTCATGAATGAACTAACATGATGCAATTGATGCTAATGAAATGTAGACTAAACTTAGTCCATATAAAATGTTCGTGGTGATATGATCATGAATTCGCCGCTAAACCATAAAGGTTACGCGAATTTGGAACACGTAAACCTAGTTTACGATAAATGTTGAAATTGTAAGGCATGAATTGTTTCGAGAAATGACCTGAAAGTACGGGTTGTCACAAATGATCACAGGTTACAAACACAAACATAGACTGCACACTGAATGAAAAATGAAAATGAGAATACACTCACAAATGTCCCAGCTTATCTTGTAGCTTAAACCAGACCCAATACCATTAATCTAATCTAATTCCAACCCATTCCAAGCACTGCATCACCCAAATACCATTTCCATTGCTGTTTGAACCAAATGTTCTGCACAGTTGACTTTCTTTGACCAAAACCAAACATGCTTGAAATTGAGTAATAGGCTTACCAAAAGCTATGATAAGCTTAGGTAAGCTTATTTGAGCTTAAATATAAGCTATGAGAAACTTGGATGTAACAGTTTGAATTTGAATTTTCTAACAGTAAACCATAAAACATGAACTTTAGATGAAACTTTGAATTAAGGTTCAAAAACAGATTATAATGATCAAATTACTTAAATCCAATACAAGAAAGCTTGAAATTACAAATTTGAAAGCTAATTAAGATACTTTAAGAAAAAACGACATACATTAATTTAAAAAACTAACTACTACCCTCTATCTTGCTTCTCTTCCCTTTTTATACATCAAAGTCCTTTTTCTCTCTCCGCTGATTGATTCCCAGCTATATTTGGAGCCATTGGATGGCTAGAGCCTGTTTTAGCCGTTTGATCATTTTGGCGGGAAAAGCTAAATTTGACCTGTAGCTGCCAATTTTGTAATTTCTGATTCTTGAGGGACCAAAGCTGCCAATTTTGCAAAGTTGTTTCAAGGGACCAAAAATGACAAGTTTCAATAGTACAAGGACCATAATGGACATTTTCAAACTTCCAAGGACTATTTTTGCCAATTTTGAAACTCAAAGGACTAAACTTGTAATTTCTCAAAACTTTTGACATTTTTCACCAAAGGACTAATTATGACAAGTTATGATTTTAAAAGGACCTTTGGTGACTTTTCTTTTAAAATAAGTGCTCAGGGACTATTTTTTACAAGATTTGAAAGTCGGGGGACTGAAACTGCCAATTATGCAAACTTAGCTCATTTTTCATCTGATTTTAAACATTTTGCATCTGAAACATATAAATTGCAATTTTGAGATATTTTCAGTATTTTGATGTATTTCTGAGCATTTTTAAATGTTTTGCAGTTCAGATTTGACCAAAAAATGATGAGTATTTACACACTCATCACTTGATCTTCGAATGTTCTTCCTTTCTTAACCTTTACTCTTTCTTCGAAGGTTTTCAATCTACCAATAGCTTCGTCTAGAGTCATTGTGTCTAGATCGGAGTATTGCTCTATAGATGCGACAATGTGAATGAATCTTTCAGGTACATAATTTAGCAATTTTCGTATGCGAGTTGATTCATCAAGTGTTGATCCAAGACTTATCATTTTTGACGTAATACTTGTCATCTTTGCGGTGAATGAATCGATAGTGTCATCTTTCTCCATTTGTAATATCTCAAATTCAGATTTGAGTGTTTGTAGTTTTGCCTTTTGCACTCGATCCACTCCAATATTTCTAGTCTTTAATGCATCCCAAACTTCTTTTACGCTTTTGCAATTTGCCACTTGTAATACTTGATCTTCGGGTAGTGATTGGAATAGATATGCCAATGCGGTTTTGTCTCTTTTATCATTTACTTGAGTCTCAGTAGTAGGTTCTACCATTTCTCAAAAACCATTTGCTTGTAGTATGATCTTTATTCTTATAGACCATATAGTATAATTTGTTGAATTTAACAATGGACATTGAAAGTTTGGGTTATCTAAACTTTTAATTTGACTACTTGCTTCACCTTTTCCCATTCTGATATTAATACTCTTATAAAACTTTTAAAACTTTTGTTAATAACTATAAATCTAAAAACTTAACAATGTAAATCTTAAAACCTTTTAAACTTTTAAATACTTTGTAAGAAACTTAAAACTTAGAAACTTTAATCTTTAAAACTTTATATATATATATATATTACTTATCTTAAACCTAATAAGTAAAATCTTAAAAAACTTGTTTTCTTATCATAAATCAAATAAGAAAAATCTTAAAACTTGTTTCTTGTCACAAACCTAATAAGAGAACTTGAAACTTTCTTATCATAAACCAAATAAGAAAAAAAAACCTTGAAACTTTAAAAACTATTAAAAATATTTTTCTTATCATAAACCAAATAAGAAAAAAAAACTTTGAAACTTAAAACCTCTTAAAAACTTAATACACTTTATAAACTTAAATCTAAAAAATACTTTAAAACTTAAACTAAAAATAATGTAAACTTTTCAAAAAACAAAACAATATATATAAATACTAAAAAAATAAAATAGAGGGTGTGGTTTTGAAATTTTGAAACCTGATGGGTAAAAATATCCTTTGCCCGTTTTTTTAGTTAGTTCCTTGGTGATGCTTTTAATATATACGCCTCTCTTATTTCTTCTGAGATAACAACGTTTCTCCTTATTCTGAGAAAAAAAACGCCTCCTGATTCTTTGATGGTTGACTGCCTGTTTGTATGGCTTTGTTAACCACTTCTCCTCGTCTTCTCCGGTTGGTGTGTTCTTTGTGAGCACTTGGAATCCCACAGAAGGGAAACTAGGGTTTCGTTGATTTGGGGTTTTTTCTAACCGTGGAAGATTTGGGCTTTTGGAGATGAAATTGAATCAATTGATGATTCAATTGAAGGTTCTGGGCTTGATTCTTCCAAGAACAGGTGTGTTTGTTCCTTGTATTTTTTGAATCGATTTGCCCTTTGATGACTTTCGTGTTATCTGAATTTGGTATGGGTTTTTTTTTCTTGTTTTGAATCGATTAGTTATCAGTTTTGTAACCGTATCTAATCCTGATGATTATAATGGATTGGATTGGGCTCTGTTTTGGTATGAAGTTCTTGACTAAATTTTATGAAATAAACAAGATGAAAAATTTAACTGATGCCGGTTGATTGATCACCAACGTGATTGATCCCTTGGCGACAGTGAGTATATTCTCTTGATGAGATTCTGGAAACACAAAGATGATTTCTTTGATTTGTGTTTTCGTTAGAATTTGCAAAAACGTTTACCAAAATAACAAAGTTGCTTAGATTCAAAAAGAGGGAAAAAAAAATTGGTATATGATGATTTGGTTAGGATGACCAAACCTGCTCTGATACCAATTGTTGGACCGATTTATGGATCTATGATCTTTAACCTAGTCAAAATATACCAGAAAAACATAAAAATACAATGAAACTTTGAAACTAAATGCTTTTATTAAAATCTGTCATCATACTTGTTTGTTTACATACTTTCCTATTTATACAAAACGAAAAGGTACAAATGAAGGGGTGTGATGGTTCGTTTGAACCAAGGGTTGTGTCCCTTCAATGTTAACTGCCCTATAACTGTTTTTCCTAACTAACTTTGTAACTGCCATTGGTTCCAGCAGATTGAGATTAACCCAACAGAAAAAATGTCTTACTAGCCTCTTACTCTTACAAAGTAAGAGGTGGTCAGACATTATTGTTGTTTGTTTTTTTCTTTTGAGTCAGACCTGGTCAGACATATAACATCTTACTCAAAAAGAGGTGGGAGACTTATCTTATTGCCTTTTACTTGATAAAACATTGAAGACTTGTGTTCATAATTATTTGATGGTTTATTAACTATATTATATTTATGATAAAAAGTCTCGTTTCCTATTTACATAAGTTATTTATTATCGCATTGTGTTGGTTTAATAAATAAATTGCAGAAACGAGCACTTAAAATCATTCTGACAATTATACAAAAACAAACAACATTATTTCGTTCAGATTTAGACTTTCTAGCCACCTCTTACCAGTAAGATGTGGTAGTCAGATTCAGACATAAAACATCTTAATGAAACAAACACACCCTTACTCTTGATTTATCTTTATGTGCTTGTGTGTGTTGGTTTTGATGGTCCTTAAACACAACCACAGTCACATAAAAACACATAACATAATTAGTCATTGGTCTTTAAATATAACCACAGTCACCTCGATTCATAAACCAAAATTTACATAATTCTTAAGCATTATTCTTCATTGGTAACACTACCATAAAAACACAAAACATCAACCACACAAAAAGAGACACAAAACACAAAAAACATAACTACAACCACATGTTATGATCATTAAGAACCTCCAAACCACAAAACCACCTACATATGGCAGATCATCACAACAAAAGAAATCTTTTGGTCTATGTGACTATCCGCCTCACTGACCATTTACATGATGTATTCGGCCTTCTCCACATCATGATCACAGAGCAATCTAACAAAAGCAACATCTTCGACCACTAGTGACATAGGCAACGTTTGAAGCTCTGTTATCAGCTGGATCCTCTTGTTGACATTATCCATCACCTCTTTGCACAAGTTTAATAAGGTCTCTACGAAGATTTCACTACCTCCTAATCTCCCCAATCTCTCTATGGACATGCACGATAATTTGTTCTTTGACTGACCTAGAGTTTGAAGCAAATGTCAACTCTTTAAGACGATTCATTACTTTGATTTGTGTTGAGCTTTGTGTTTTCCTTTTTTTTGTTTAGGGTTAATGTTGAATGGTGCTTTCAATAGGAAAAGAATAATGGAAGACGAAATAATTATAATTTGGAACATATTCCCACGAACACTCGAAAACTGGTCTTGGAAAGGCGACGAAGGTGGCTATTGAAAAATCTCATGATTACTATATTAAGTTGTTAACTACTATGTGACCTTTCAATGTAGTGTTAGTTGACTAAAAGGCTCTACTACCCTATTAAAATACACCGTTCGTCCCTAAGGCTATACAAAAATTACTAGTATCGTCCTAAATTCAAAATGATATGGGCTAATTGTCAAAAAATAATATGGGCTAAAAAAGGACTCGACACTATTAACCCCACACCCGATTTTTCACTTTCACACACAACACATTTGTCTCCCACATTAAAAACCCTCAATCTTATTATATCCAAAATCAGTGTCATTTGCAGTGATTTGGTCAAATTGCTTGATGCAAAAGGTACTATACATGTTAATATGTTATTATATAATTTCTTCCATTTTGTGTATTTCGGGTATATATAGATACCGATAGTATTTATTAGGGTTTCAAAATAATTATGAGAATCTAATTGATATTTGTTTAATTTTCAAGATGGCACCTCTTAAAAATGACAATGTAATGGTAGGGAATAAAGTTGTTGACAATGTAGTGGATGAACATCCTTTTGAGGAGGATAGTGTTGAGGTTATCATACTTGAAGATGATATTGTGGTTGAGAAAGATATTATGAAGATTATTATACTAGATGATGATCTCACTGTGGATGATCATCTCACTGTGGATTGTGGAAGAGGTGGATGAAGACCAAGTGCAATTGCAGACAATGTTAAAAAACTAATGACTTCAAATGTTCTTGAAAAGACCGCAATCGCAGAAAATGGTAAGAAAGCTAAAAGGGCAGTTGGAATGAGAGGTTGCATACTTGGACGAAGAGCAATTGCAGACAATGGTAATAAAGGTAAAAGAACAATCGGAAGTAGAGGTTCCCGTCTATGCTATCAACAGCACTCTATGGTTTCACCAAACTCAAATGAAGGTAATCTGATTTTTATGCTATTGGATTTTATGTCGATATTTATTTTGTTTCACTTCTAAACTTGTTGCAACTTGTAATGTTGAAGGTAATCATGTTTCACTTCTAAAGCAGTCTATTGCCATCCAATATCACAGCAAGGACTGTTGGAAGCCACCTAGCTGAAAGGTTAAGCCATATTCGGTGCCTGAAACAAAGACCTGCTAATCAGCACCCAAAAAGTAAGAAACCAGATACATGGAGGTCAAGTTTGGTTCTCTAATCATGACGCATCTTGACCACACACAACTCAAATCAGTCAGACGCAAGTTCTGTGAATCATGACTTGTTCAATACAGACTTTATTGCCTTTTAGTTGTGCCATATACACGAGGGAATCACATAGCCCCCTGCAACTCTAGCCCAAATTACAAAACTACCTGTTTTATACACTTTCACCAAACGTCTTAACCGTTTTACCATCTAAAACTGCACACAATATTTAAAATCGGGCAGCAATTACACAAACCGTTATTTCATCCCGGGGCTGTGTACTTGATAATCTCTCCCACGTATCTCTAACATAAGAGATAACCATTTCAAGACGCTAGACACAATCTTCCATCTTCTCTGAGCTTTACCAATGGTAGAATGGGGAAACAAAAACCCATCAACTGCACATTGTAAATCTACCTGTGAAGATGTGCCAAAGTACCGCATATCCTCATCAACATCATGAGTCTTTAATTGCTCGGGGTCACACATCAAGGTGTTTGATACTTGAGAATGTAAATGTAATGGTTGATCAAAGTCCATGCTGTTTAATCCATATTCATCCATGTTATTGAGGCCTCCTGCTGTATAGATTGATGGCATAACGTCTGGAGATAATGCACTCATTTGTGGGTAATCAAATCGGCCTTTCTTATGGATTTCTATTAGTTTGCTGCTTTCGGGATCTACTGTTACCATTTGAGTATTTAAGGGGTAGATATCTTCAGAGATAGAGCATGTGCCTGTCCTTAGAGAATATTCATCATCATAGGAAACGATTTCTTCCTTATGTTGAAAAGCAGATATCACCAACTTATGCGCTTCAGCCTGAATGCGCAATTTTGGTGTAGACGTTAGTGACTATACTAGACGTGGCAAAAAGGTCGGGGCGGTGGTTCAGGGTCACCCAGAATCCTTTTAGTCCAAGATTGTAGTTGTTTTTTTACATAGCTCGTGTTAGATATGCTTAAAAAAAATGTGACATTTAAAAAATAATCCAACCCTTATCAATAAAAATAGGTCAAGACTCAAGAGATCTTTTGCATTACAATTACACTTTGGGCAACTTTCAATCCATTTGACCTGCTTCTTTTCTAGCTACTTTTTTTTCAGAATCAGCCCATTTATAAGTGAAAATAGGTCAAGTTTGACATTTAAAAAATAATCCAACCCTTATCAATAAAAATAGGTCAAGACTCAAGAGATCTTTTGCATTACAATTACACTTTGGGCAACTTTCAATCCATTTGACCTGCTTCTTTTCTAGCTACTTTTTTTTCAGAATCAGCCCATTTATAAGTGAAAATAGGATAAGTTTGACCTCTAAATTATATTAAAGAGAAAAAGGCAAGTGAATAGGAGGAAATGACACTTTAGAAATTACCAATAATAACTAAATTTTTGAGTGTTGTCTGTTATTTTCCATTGCATATAGCTAGGAAGAGAGGTGCATATAACACATGAAAGAAATTTTTGAGTAATAGAAAAACTTACCCATTGAGTTTCAGAGAGGTTCTCAGCAACAATGTACTTGCGGTTTGACAGAAGTCCAAGGACTTGTCCCACAACATTAAACACAACGCCATCTCTGTTGATAGATGGAGGACAGTACAAATAAAACTTCTTATCATCAACCACACATCTCTTGGCATGATCCACAGTCACATCCCACATTTTAGTAGACATACCCGACCCAAGGATCTGCAGTGCTCAATAAACAATAAAGACGGATTATAAACAAACAGTTCCAATTTAGGTGCCAACATGGGCAAGATTCTTAACAAGTCAAAACAGATATATAATATAACTCGGAACAGGTAGTCGGGTTTACCCACCATAGCCTTTTATCTTAGTGAACAGGCATCACTTAGTTTTACTTTAAGGAACAAGAAATCCCAAGTGATGCACATATAAGATGTGCAAGCACATTTGATATTCAACATAGAAAATACACTGATTACAGACCAGTACAATACAACAAAAGTGCAGCTGCAGCAACATCTTACATTTCGAAGCCTTGTTGGGTCCAGGTAGGAAAGAGCCAAGAAATCTTTCACCGTCTTGATCTTTTCCTTATCCAACCGCTTGTGGAAAGCTCCCTCTTTTCCAATTTTTTCCAGTCTCCATACCTCATCAGACAGATACGGCGGGTGATGCTTCTTGTATACTGAAATAATAAGGGAAATACTTCTATTGAATTCTATTCAAATAGTTGGAGAGAAAAAAAGGAGGTTGCTACATATTACGCATGTCCGAACAAGATAAATTTACGATAATTGTCATTCAAAGAAAGACATATATACCAAAACATACCATGTTCAGATATATATGAAACCGTAAGTAGCTATATACCAAGCACTACCTACCAGGTAAAGTTTGCAGATAGGAATCAAAATTTCTACAAATCTATGTAGTAGACAGTAGACACATGATGTATCTGTAGTAGAAATGCAGGAAGGACTAAAAACATCCTAGATCATACTCATAGTATATAACTAGACATAGCACATACTCACATTCACCACGGTGATCCCTGACAACAAACGATTCTGACTTTGCTTCTCTAACTCTGTCTCCATCACAACTATCTATAATCCGTGCTCCCAGCCTGAACTTCCGGCTCCTTGTCCAGCTGGAATTATCTCTAAAGGAAAGATCACCCACAAGTCCAATACCTTCTCTGAGATTCAATAGTTGATTCCCAGTAAGAATAGGTTTCTTCCCTTGTCTCTCTCTAACAATATTATTATTAAACTCGTCAAGACTCCAATCATTTCCTTCATTGCTATCAAAGTCTCCTTCAAGAACCACGATTTCCACTGTTGCTGACGATTCAAGTCCAGTTGAAACTGTTTTTCCAGTACAAGCATCAATTAAAGCTACTTTTAATGTATTACAGTCTCCACCTTCAATACGGGTCCCGGTAAAAACTGGGAGAGAGAGATTACTTAGGAATTGTAATTGCAGCCTTCTTGGCATCGAAATGTCTTTGTCGTTTGTATCCCTGTGTGGAGAGGATATATTGGCCTTAGCTATTGGTTACTAATCATATGAGAAATATAGGAGTAACATGTCCATTAGGCAGAGTCATACACCTTACCATTTCATGGAAGCCATATGTTTTTCCATAGCTGATTGGACTTCCTCTTTCACCTACAGACTCGATACCATCAATAATACTATTAATAAAAGGATAATACATGATTAAAAAGATTGAGTTTAAGTCAGCAAAGGTAACAGAATACAATGTAGAAAGGGAATTTATCCACGTATAAAATATAAAATAAAAAAACTATACCTATCTGGTCAACAGTGTATCTGCTAGTATGTCAAAAGCACATAGGGGCTTACACGAGATCAATTGGATTTAAATTAAAATTTTCATTTCAAATCAATTATAGCCTTTGAGTTTACAAAAACAAATACACAATTACCAATGTTTTTTACAGTTGTCAAATGTTGTATAACTCTAGACCAGCAAACTGTTCGTAGCATTTCTTCAATTTAAACATTCACTAACTAAAAAAATTAAACATCCAAATTTGATCTTCAACCATACAAGTCAAGGTAGAACATTTAATAACATTTTCCAATTGTAAGGTGCGTGATTTGGGGTTTTTGGATGGATCGGAATGGAAATGGTAATAGACAGATATGGTAGATTGGTTCTAAAATCTAAATGAACGACAAATTATTTACAGGTAACCATACATAATATATTCCCGTAAGATTCGTGGAAATGAAACTCATTTTTCCATTACTAACTCCTCTTCTGTCTCCATATCTCAACTTCTTATGTCTCAATCGTATCAACCAAAACATTATCAACGAATCAACTAATACTAATACTGATTACTATTCCCATTCTCATTCTTGTTTCAGTTACCATTCTTTTAAGTAACTAGCCACGTCATTGATAGTTTACATATATTCATCCTAAATATCCAATAGAACAGTAACCACTAATACCGTGTTTCAGACCTTCTAACAACCTACCACCATCCACTTAAACAGTTACACATACGAAAAATATAACAAGAGAAGAAGTTTTCACATACAACTTTCCGGACTAAGGGCTCCAAAATCGGCTCCACGTACTTGCTGAATTTTCTGAAATTCATCACCTCAAGCACCACACTGTACACCAGAGACACAAAAGTAAGAACACTAACACGACCCAACTTAACAAACAACATTACTAACTTATAAATTATGCTAAAATCAATCAACTTATTAGTAAGATTATGAGGAAAATTAGATAGTTCATTGAACACTAAGAAGATTATATAATTAACATGCAACACTAGTTACTTTTAAATTCTGCTCAAATAAAACGATACAAAATTACTACCGAAAAAAAAACAGTGTTAACTCCTAACTTGTGCTGAAATCGATCACTAGTGTCACGAAACTTAAACTAAATAAATTTACTGGTCCTATAATAAGCTAAAATTAACCTAAAGTGCTAAATCAAGCGACACTAATGCGGTAACACCATACTAAATTAAGTTTAACACCTAAATTGAGCTAATATGAACCTAGTGCTAGAGTTAACGCCACGAAATTAGCAAACTACACTAGTTACTCCTGAATTATGTTCAAATATATAAACCTAACGCAATCAGATGGCAAAATTATACTCTACTAATATGACGAAACAAATTAACAAGTAAAAAATAACACAAAAATATATAAATAATATATAAAAACACGTAACTCATGTAAATGAACACCGACTTACTTTCTAAAAGAAGGACGTTTACGGCGGCGACCGGCGTCAGACGGAGACGACGAAGACGACGGTTGGTCCGGCTGCGGAGGAGGAGGAGAGACTTTCTTCTGCGACATAATAACTATTCGTATCGTGGCACCAACAGTTTTGAGTTTAAAAAAAAAAGTAAAAGGTATATAAAGTTTTTTTAGTCAGATGAGAGGGTCACATGTGTGCAAGCACGGGTGTGAGTGACGGAAGACGAGGGCAGTGCCAGAATTCAGTAACTGAAAATGAAAATGGAGGTGATGACTCATGAGGATGTGGACGAAATAGGGTGCGGTGGGGTCTACTGTACTGCTGAAACCGCGTGGTCCCACTACAAGATGTTATACGCGCTTCTTTAGATTCTCTCTTCTTTCTTTTTGGTAGGGCGTCAAGGGAACCCCACTCAAGGTATGTACTAATCCATTTTGCTCTTCTTTTCTTTCATACTTTATTTATTTGTATTTTTTTAACTTTTTAAAGTTTTTATTTTTTTAATTTTGACTTTTAAACTTTTTTTTTCATGTTATATAATATTTTATGTAAAATATTATGAATTAATTAAATTTTAAATGTATTTTTAGTGATATAATTTTTATTAAGTGTATATAATAAAAATAAAAATACTTCAAATTAAAGTTGAAAAGAATAATACTTTAAAAATTCAAAATATGACAAATAAATTGAGATGAGGAGAATAAAAAAACATCTTCTTCAACAAGAGTGTAATAATACAATTAAGATCATCATCTAAACATGTTTTATCTATACACAAATATACCTCATAAAAACCAAAATTACACAAACAACAACGAACTTCCACAATTGTGTATCCACAAACCGACTTCTCCATTTTGCTCACCATACACGCGTGAGTCAAGACGGGAATTATAAGGCAATGTGTCCATCATGCTTACTAATGCGTCCATATGCACAATATTACACCTACTCTTAGAATGTACACAGATAATACATTTACTCAAAGTTTCTTTTCAAAGTTTACCGTAACAAAAAAATTAATAAAAGTAAACATCCACAAGTAATAAGATATGACGTAAAGTCTAATATTATAAGAAATTAGTCAGATTATTCGACCTCGAAACAATTTATAAAAACAGGTTTTGAAGTAAATGACCTAAAGATTACTAAGGTGGAGATTATTGGGGATTGTGTATCAGCTATTTCATCACAAAAAATAACTAATACCACAATAACTTTATAATTAAGAATAAGATTAAGATGATAATTTTGGTAGGATGACAATAAATTTATCAACAACTTTAAGGCTACCCGTAATGGTGACCATAACAAGATCGATGACACAACTACCTCATCAGTTTTTTTCTTTCGAACAACAACTTTATGATCAACTTAGTGTAAATAGGAATAGCGAGAACACCATAAAAAACATACCTCATTTAAACACAAATATACGCTACAAAAAACATTTAAGAAAAACACCACACACACACACAAACCTCCTCACACGACTCTGTCTTATTTTTTCCAGAGTTCATGCAAAATATCATATTGAACGCATCGGGTAAGAGGAGATGTAATGAAGAGAACGCGTTCTATTTGCCTACTTGGCACGCCCAAAACGCGTTCAAACATGCACCACTACACATGGTCTAAAACAACAACAATATTAAGCGCTATAACCATATTAACGTGTGAAATTACAACAATCCGAGACTTTTTAAAGTAGAAAACCCAAAAATCAAAAACGCGACACTTGTCGAAACCTTAAATATAACAACTTTTCTTAAAAAAAAAAAAAAAAAAAAAAAAAAAAAAAAAAAAAAAAAAACTTCTAATAGTTCTAACAGAACTGGTTTAGCAAAAAATCTGAAAAAAAATTGTACAGCTCCAAGCCGAAAATACCATACTCCGTATAAAACTTCTACAGACATTTGCACTCTTCTAGAACAAATCTGCACATTTTATAATAATGAAAATTGTGTTTTAGTTGCTTCTTTGAACAAACAAGTACACCACGAATAATGACATTTTATGAATTGACATTTCATAATTAAACCAGAAAAAGAGCATGGTTGGATCAAGTGGTTAACACCTTTGCTTTTGGAGAGAGAGGTTAAGGGTTCGATCCTCACTCCTTGCAAGGCCGGAGGTCCTTTTCTACCTCTAGTAGAACCGGAAGCAGCCTCTCTATCTTAGGTAGGGGTAAGAATGTCTACGTCTCATACACAGTGGAAGACGGTATTGGAAGTTACTTTACTTTTTACTTTTTACATTTCATAATTATTTTTTATTTTTTATTTTTTTTTCTCAATTTCGTTTTGGTGATTTGGTCTGCGACAAGCATACTTGAATATGCAGAATAAAATTGGACCATTGACATTTACCAACTTGTTATTTAACTACTACGTAGTATTTAAAATTAGACCGCCTGATTATTTATAATATTGATTAATAGAGGCATTTTATTTTGCTTACTTAAAAATCCATGCTTACCAAGGGATAAATCCCCACCATCCATTTAGTATAATCTAATGGTAAGGATTAACCTAAGATTTAATACTTAAACCTAAGTCCATGTTTTTTTTATTGTCTTTTTAACTTTCTTTTTTATTAACCTTTTTTTTGTCTTTTTTTTTTTTTTTTTTTTTTGTCTTTTTTATTAATTTCCGTTTTTTTAATGAATTAACAGTTTTTTTTTTTCTCTTTTTTTTTTTTTTTTTTTTTAATTTTCGTTATTCACGTTTATTTTTTTCGCGTTTTTTTTCGCTTTCATACGTTTTCCTCTGTTTTCATACGTTTTCGTTCGTTTTCATCTGTTTCGTCCGTTTTTCAACGTTTTCGTCCATTTTCTTACGTTTTCGTCCATCTTCATATGTTTTCATCTATTTTCTTACCTTTTCGTTCGTTTTCATACGTTTTCGTCCGTTTTCTTACGTTTTCATGTATTTTCGTCCGTTTTCGTCCGTTTTCAGACGTTTTCGCCCGTTTTTATACGTTTTCATCCGTTTTCATAGGTTTATATACGTTTTAGTCCGTTTTCATACGTTTTCGTCCGTTTTTAGACGCTTTCGCCCGTTTTCTTACGTTTTGGTCCGTTTTCTTAGGTTTTCGTTTGTTTTCACGTTTTCGTCCGTTTTCGTCCATTTTCATACGTTTTCGTTTGTTTTTTTACGTTTTCGTGTACTTTCATCCGTTTCTATACGTTTTCTTCGTTTTCGGACGTTTTCGTCCACTTCTATACGTTTTCATCGGTTTTCATAGGTTTATATACGTTTTCGTCTCTTTTTTTACGTTTTCGTCCATTTTTAGACGCTTTCGTCTGTTTTCAGACGTTTTCGTCCGGTTTCATACGTTTTCGTCCGTTTTTATACATTTTCCTCCGTTTTAAGACGTTTTTGTCCGTTTTTATGCGCTTTTCATTCATTTTTATACGTTTTTTCCGTTTTCAGACGTTTTCGTCCGTTTTTTTTTTTTTTTTTTTATACGTTTTCGTCTATTTTCATACGTTTTCATGCTTATTATTAAACTCTATTATATTACATGTCTAATATCAATTGTGATATTTTATAAAAAAAAAAATTAATGTCTAATATCACTTGTAATATTTTATAAACAAACAAGCATGTTTTTTTAACCTTTAATATCACCTGAGATATTTCATTGCTCTGTATATTTTTATATATAATCACCTATGTGTTTTCTAATATTTTTATAATTTTCAGTTACATGATAGTTTTTGTACCTTTCATCGTAATTGACAAGCGTATATTTTTTTAATGCAACCAGTGTTATCTATCACTTGTGATATTATACTCTTAGTAGAAATAAAATGGTTAAAGTCTCTTTAGGTGAATTCTTATTTTGTTCAAAAAAATGCTAATTTAATGCAACACTTGTTTGATTTTGAGAATATTTCAAATCTCTATTTTCATAGTTTGCTTCATTTTTATTCATTTTGATATTTTTAAGTGGCACTTATTTATCTCTTGTGATATAACACTGTAAGGAAGAAGAAGAGTATTACATTCTTCATCATGTATGTGTTATCAATTTTGATACTCAACTAAGAATGTGAAATATTACATTCTTACCAAATGTGATAAGAATTTAGTATTTTACCAAGTATTATGAAAGAAATAATAATATACATCACTTATTATATCACTGTGATGATTCTGTTCATTTTTTTATTTGTGTTTTTGAAAATATTTAGGAAGATTTTTGTGTTTTATGATAATATGAAATATTAAAAAAGGTGTTTAACTGAAAACAAGAAATGTTATGATACTTTGGTTAGACTTGTGGTGGCATTTTCTTTTTAATAGATACATTGTGCATGTTTCGATAGGTTTTATAGAGGGATTTAAAATATCTATCGTTGAATCAACAAACTAAATAAGCTATGGTTGAAGAAATCACAACAAACTTACCAAGCTCAACCACCTGTGATATCACACATGATATCACAGGTGATATCACCTCGCTTTTGATATCACATAATATCACAAGTGATATCAGTGGTGATATCACAAGTGATATAAACTATGATATCACACATACTACCACCAGTGATATCACACATAATATCACAGGTGATATCACCTGTGTTATCACATATGATATCACGTGTGATATCATGTGATATTACAAGTGAGGTGATATCACCTGTGATATCATGTGTCATATCACAGGTGTTTGAGCTTCCTCAGTTTGTTTATAAAGATGTGTGCTTTCTTCAACCATAGCTTCTTTAGTTTGCTGATTCAACAATAGATATTTTCAAATCCCGCGATAAAACCTATCGAAACATGCACAATGTATCTATTAAATAGAAAAATCCACCACAAGTCTAACAAAAGTATCATAACATCTCTTGTTTTCAGTTGAAAAACTTTTCTAATATTTCATAATATCATAAAACACAAAAATCTTCCTAAGTATTTTCAAAAACACAAATAACCCAAAAAAAATAATAATAAAAATAAAAATAAAAAAATAAAAAAATCATCAGAATCATCACATTCTTAGTTGATTATCTCAACTGATAACACATACATGATAAAGAATGTAATACTCTTCATCTTTCTTACAGTGTTATATCACAAGAGATAAATAAGTGTCACTTACAAATATCAAAATGAAAACGGACAAAAACGTATAAAATGAATGAAAAACGTATAAGAATGTATGAAAACGGACAAAAACGTCATAAAACTGACAAAAACGTCTGAAAATGGACAAAACTTATAAAAACAGATGAAAACGTATAAAAACGAACGAGAACGTCTGAAAACAGACGAAAACGTCTAAAAATGGAAGAAAACGTAAAAAACGGACGAAAATACATGAAAACATAAAAATTGAGACAAAAAGGTCTAAAAACGGACGAAAATACATGAAAACCTAAAAAAACAGACGAAAACGTATGAAAACGGACGAAAACGTATGAAAACGAACGAAAACGGGCGAAAACGTCTAAAAATGGAAGAAAATATAAAAATCGGGCGAAAACATATGAAAACGGACGAAATCGTATATAAACCCTTGAAAACGGATTAAAACGTATAAAAACGGACGAAAAACATGAAAACATAAAAAAAACGGACGAAAACGTATCAAAACGGTAAAAAACTGGCGAAAACGTAAGAAAATGGAGGAAAACGGATGAAAACGTATAAAAACGGACGAAAAACACGAAAACGTAAAAAAACGGACGAAAACGTATGAAAACGAACGAAAACGTATGAAAACGGACGAAAACGTAAGAAAATGAACGAAAACGTTAGAAAATGGATGAAAACGTTGGAAAACGGACGAAACAGATGAAAACGGATGAAAACATACGAAAACGTAGGAAAGCGGAAAAAAACACTAATAAAAAAAACGCGAATAACGCGAATTAAAAAAAAAAAAAAAAAAAAAAAAAAAAAAAAAAAAAAAAAACGTGCATCTATAAAAAAAACGGGAATTAACAAAAAAAAAAAAAAAATGAAATAAAAAAAAAGGTTGAATAAAAAAGGAAGACAAAAAGATAAGAAAAAAACATGGACTTAGGTTTAAGTATTAAATCTTAAGTTAATCCTTAAACTAGATGGATGGTGGAGATTTGTCCATTGGTAAGCACCAAAATAAAGGTAAGCAAAAGAAAATTCCTCTCGATTAATATTATGAATTTTTTTTATTTTGTGCATAAATTGCACAAATTAAGCACACCATAAGTACTCAGGGACTCTCAGAAAAATATTCGGAAACCCACAAAAAATATATTTTCATATTTTTCTGTAGTCCATTAGTTTTTTTCTTTTTTTTGTCATGAGTCTTTTTAGTGTGTTTAACTTATGCCCTGGAGCAAAAGTTAGAAAAACTCTAATATTATTTCAACCAAGGTTTTCAAGATCGGGATCTTACCTAGGATCGTTTTCGTCTTTATAAGATCGTGATCGTAAGATCGGATCGAGATCCTAAGATCCTACTATAATGTCATTTTTTAATAGTTTTGGTAATATTATTCACATCTACAAATTATTATATATCATAAATAAAAAATTCTATTAATGTTTAATAAAAATATTGTCCTATATTATGAATATTGAAGGTTTAGGAAGAATTATATATTGTTTTTTTTTTAATTTTATTAAAAGATAATACATAACTTTGTAGTTTTTTAGTTTGCGGTTCGAGAAATGTAAGATCGGATCGGATTAGATCTTAAGATCCTACGGTCAAGATCGGGATTCTGTAAGATCTTATGCTTTCTAAGATCCTACGTAAGATCCGGATCGTTTTTACTTTGTAAAATCGTAAAATCCTAAGATCAAGGTCGGGATCCTAACAACTATGATTTCAACAACCGTCGGGCAAAGTAAAATATTTTATCGAGTGTATTTAAAACTAAAATGTCTATACGTTTATATGCAATGCTAGTAAGTTCAAAATGATAATTGATAAAAATCCTATACAATTCAAAATATGATTACACAAAAAATATATATTGTCTAGAAAGTTTAGTTGAACCCACTTGGCTATATGTAGCTCATATGACCAACTATTATGCTTAAAGAAGAATTTTGCTAGAGCATTGCAGGATCGTAGTTTATATGACAGTTTTTATCTTAATTTTAGCATTTGTTAGTAATTATCTTATCCAATGACTATAACAATTTGCATACTAAATGTTGATATTTTAATTTTTACTAATGACAGTTCTACATTAATTTTTACTAAAATTTGATGTTATCTAATACTAGGAACCGCAAAGCTTAGGGAGTTACTGTCCATTTTGTAACTTTGAACACGGTTAAAAAAAAATAATAATAATAATAATAATAATAATAATAACAATAATAATAATAATAATAATAATAAATTGAACTTGGGTCATTTTGTAACTTTTTTTTTAATAATAATAATATCTCGACTTCCCACTAACTTCTTGTAAATCCTATGAGATTCAATTAAAGTGGTCTGAAGTTTGAACCTACCGCTGGATAAACTCAAATCTAGCAAAGTCTTATTGTTTATAAGGTTGACGTGTTGTTTGGATCCAACAAGAACCTAACTTGACATCAAAACTTGTGTCAGCAGTACAGGTGTCAAAACAGGCGAGCTGGGCGGGCACGGGCCACGGTCCAAAGAGGCTCGGGCCCGAACGAGCATGTGCTTAAACGAGCACGGGTCAAACGGACTCATGTTATACGAATCACTTTTAAAAAAACTGAAAATGACGAAATAAATTCGTTAAATGTAACACCTCATTTATATTTAAAAAATAATATATTATATCTATTAGCTTTTTTAAAAAACAATTGTAATGTTCTTTAATTGAGATAAGATATGTGTCCGTTAGTGCTTATTTGACTTTTTAATGGGCCATAAATGCTTATTTAAAAAAAAAACAAGTTGGCTAAATGTGCCAAACTTTTTTACAAATTAGAATTTTTTTTTATTTTGAACACAAATTGACACATTTAGTCAATAGGTTACCCGTGAGTGTTTGTGCTAGATCAACTTTATACATTAGTGAACAGACTTTCCATATAAAAGAGACTCCCATGCTTTCGTGCTTTCTGATTAAACGTTTAGTACCAAGTACCCAAGAATGTGTCAAAAGATGAAATAAAATCAATACCTTAAGCCTTGGAGCAGATGGTATGGGAGCTTTTAACATGCCAAAAGTTTATTTTTCATGTTATTGGTGAGCCAAATCATACCATCACTTGGTGTTGGAAAATTTAGTGCACTTGTGGGATTAGTTCACACCTTGTAATGGGTTAGGAGGTACGGAGTGTACACCCATAAGGTCCATGAACACCCTGACTCTTATAGTGGTTTGTATTGGTAGTACTGGTGAAAGTACTGCTTGGTGAAAGTACTGCTTGTGGAAAGTACTGCTTGTGGTTTCCACTGATTAGCAGTGTTTCCACTGATAGGCAGTGTTTCCACTGAAGTGGTGTATCCACTGATAGTGCTATGAAAGTACTGATAAGTAGTGTTTCCACTGATAAGTTGTACTTCCACTGCAAGTGAAAGTACTGCTAGTGGAAAGTACTGCTTATGGAGAGTACTGCTAAATGGCAGTTACAACTTCTTTATGACCACGTTTAATTGGTCATGTAACCACTAACGGCTATAATGGGGATAATTATGAGGCTATTAATGGGCCGATTAATACTCATAATTCCATTGGAATAGCTCAAGAGTAACCTCCTATATATAGGAGATCTGAACATGCATGAGAGACACACATAAAACACTAAACACTTATTAGCGAAAGGGTTATAGAATTGTGCCTAATTCTCTAACTGCATTTGGTCTTATCCCAAGTAGATATTCGTGATACCCAGGCATTAGGGTCGAATAGTTTACTTTGGAAAGTGATCACACGATTCCAAGTGATATCCGGTAACCACCTAGTGGTATTGCTACTGTCATTGATTGTCTTTACCCTGTTCTGGGAAATAAACCCCAACAATCAAAGTAAACTATTTAGTGATAATCAATGGCAATTGCTACAATGAAACACATGGCTTCAAACTTTGCTAAGCTGGACAAGTTTGAAGGGGTGGACTTTAGGAGGTGGCAGAAGAAGATGCACTTCTTGCTGTCAAGCATGAGTGTGGTCTATGTGCTGACTACTCCAATTCCTGATGATGGTGATGATGCTACTGTGGATCAAATCAGGAGGAGGAGCAAGTGGGAGAATGATGACTACATATGCAGAGGTCTTATTCTGAATGGTATGTCTGATTCTTTGTTTGATATTTATCAGAACTTTGAATCTTCCAAAGAACTGTGGGATTCCTTGGATGCCAAATATATGGCTGAGGATGCATCAAGTAAGAAGTTCCTTGTTAGTAATTTCACAAATTACAAAATGACTGATTCAAGACCAGTTATGGAACAATACAATGAACTTCTTGGAATACTTGGAAGGTTTACACAACACCAAATGAACATGGATGAGGCTATCAAAGTCTCTTGTGTCATTGACAAACTCCCTCCTTCATGGAAAGATTTCAAGCATACCTTGAAACATATGAAGGAGGAGTTAACTCTTGTTGAGTTGGGCAGTCATCTGCACATTGAGGAATCTCTCAAAGTGCAGGATAATGACAAGCCAAAGAGTAGCAATGCTGCTGGATCATCTGTTGTCAATATGGTAGAGCATAACAACTCTACCAGGTACAATGACAACAAAGGCAAACGCAAATATCATGACAACACAAGGGCAGATCCTAACAAGAAGGCAACACCTACTTGTTGGAAATGTGGCAAGACTGGTCACATTAAAAGGGACTGCAAAGGTGTTAAAATTGGTGGTAAAGCCAATGGATCAGGCACTAATGGTTCAGGGAGTGGTGGTTCAGCCAACTCACTGAAAGGTCAGAATATGTTTAATAAGTCTTTTCAGATTTATTATGTTACATATGTATCTGAATCTTTTTATGTGCAGGATGATGATGTTGCGTGGTGGGTTGACTCTGGTGCAACAGTTCATGTGTGTAAAGATAGAAGCTGGTTCAAGACTTATGAGTCACTGAATGATGGTTCTATTCTTCACATGGGAAATGAGTCAACAGCCTTGGTGCATGGTCGTGGTTGTGTAGATCTTAGGTTTAGTTCTGGAAAGATTGTAACTTTGTTTAATGTTATTCATGTTCCTGATATCAGGAAGAACTTGGTTTCAAGTAGTGTTTTGAATAATCATGGATATAAACAAGTTATTGAATCTGATAAATTTGTTCTTTCTAAATGTGGTGTTTTTATTGGTTTTGGTTATTTATGTAATCAAATGTTCAGGCTTAATATTACCACTGACAGTGTTATTTCAGCTTTTGTGACCACATATGATCAGACTGATTCTAACATTTGGCATGCTAGACTTGGTCATGTTCACTATAAAAGGATGCAAGATATGTCTAGGGATGGTTTAATCCCTGCTTTTGACATGGACACTGAAAAGTGTAAAACTTGCATGTTGACCAAGATAACCAAGAAACCCTTTCAGGGTGTTAGTCGTGAGACTAAGATCTTGGAGCTTATTCACAGTGACCTGTGTGATTTGCATGCCACTCCTTCTTTGGGGAATAAGAAGTACTTTGTGACATTTATTGATGATGCTTCTAGATTTTGTTATGTCTATCTGTTACATACCAAGGATGAAGCATTAGATAAATTCAAAGTGTTTAAAACTGAAGTTGAATTACAACTTGGGTCTTTGATCAAAAGATTAAGGACTGATAGGGGAGGTGAGTACATGGATACTCAGTACTTTCAGTCTGTTGGAATAATCCATGAAACGACTGCCCCTTATACTCCTCAGCAAAATGGTATTTCTGAAAGGAAAAACAGGGTGCTGAAGGAGATGGTTAATTCCATGTTGTCCTTTTCAGGACTGAGTCAAGGGTTCTGGGGTGAAGCTATGTTAACAGCTTGCTATTTATTAAATAGGGTTCCCAACAAATGGAACAAGGTTACCCCTTATGAACTCTGGACTAAAAGGAAACCCAACCTGAATTATCTCAAGGTTTGGGGTTGTAGGGCTGTTGTAAGACTCCCTGATCCAAAGCAAAAGACTTTGGGTGAAAGAGGCATTGACTGCATCTTTGTTGGATATGCTGAGCATTCCAAGGCTTTTAGGTTCTATGTTATTGAACCTAATGAACATGTTTCAGTTAACTCAATAATTGAATCAAGGGATGCAGACTTTGATGAGAATAGATTCTCATCAGTCCCTAGACCAAGTCAGAGGATTCCTAATAGAACTCATGACACTGGTGTATCAGAGGTCCCTGATGATGAACCATCAGTGGTCCCTGATGAGGTTGTGGTTCAGCAACCTGAACCTGTGCTCAGGAAGAGCAAAAGGGTCAGGACTCCAAAGTCATTTGGACCTGAGTTTCAACTATACTTAGTTGAAGGTACTAGGGATGAGGTCTCAGACCAATACTACTATTGCTTCATTGTTGAGGATGACCCCAAAACATTTGAAGAAGCAATGAAGTCCCAGGACATTGCTTTCTGGAAAGAAGCAATCAATGATGAGATGGATTCCATCATGGGCAACAACACTTGGGTGTTGGTTGATCTACCTCCTGGTTGCAAACCTCTAGGTTGCAAATGGATTTTCAAAAGGAAAATGAAGGTAGATGGAACTATTGAAAAGTTCAAGGCTAGACTAGTCATTCAAGGCTTTAAACAAAAGTCAGGAATAGACTATTTTGATACTTATGCCCCTGTGGCTCGTATCAGTACCATAAGACTGCTGATTGCTATGACATCTATTCACAATCTGGTTATTCATCAGATGGATGTGAAGACAGCTTTCTTGAATGGTGAATTGGAAGAGGAGGTTTATATGAACCAACCTCAGGGCTTCATCATGCCAGGCAATGAAAACAAGGTGTGTAAACTGATTAAGTCTCTTTATGGACTTAAACAGGCACCTAAGCAATGGCATCAAAAGTTTGATGAAGTGGTTTTGTCTAGTGGTTATGTTCTTAACCAAGCTGACAAATGTGTATATAGCAAATTTGATGAATCTGGTAAAGGAGTCATCATTTGTCTATATGTTGATGACATGTTGATCTTTGGCACTGACCAAAATCAGGTTGACCTGACAAAGGAATTTTTGTCATCAAGGTTCTCCATGAAAGACATGGGGGAGGCTGATGTTATCCTTGGTATAAGGATTAAACATGAAAGTAATAGAATTTCTATCTCTTAGTCTCATTATATTGAGAAGGTACTGAGGAAATTCAATTACTTTGATTGTACTCCAGTGAGTACACCTATGGATACTTGTGAGAAGCTGATGCCTAATCATGGCAAGGCTGTATCTCAACTTGAGTATTCTAGGGTAATTGGCTGCCTGATGTATGCCATGACTTGTACAAGACCTGATATTGGTTTTGCAGTGGGAAAATTGAGCAAGTATACTAGTAACCCTAGTGCTCATCACTGGCAAGCAGTTCAGAGGGTACTGAAGTATTTGAAGAGAACTATGGATTATAGTCTCTCATATACTGGTTACCCATCAGTGTTGGAAGGTTACACTGATGCAAGTTGGATCAGTAACACTGAAGACAATTCGTCTACCAGTGGCTGGGTATTCCTACTTGGTGGAGGTGCAATTTCTTGGGCATCCAAGAAGCAAACTTGCATCACCAGTTCAACAATGGAATCTGAATTTGTAGCTCTAGCAGCTGCTGGTAAAGAAGCTGAATGGTTGAAAAACTTGCTTCTTGAGATTCCATTGTGGCCTAAACCTATAGCACCTATTTCTATCAGGTGTGATAGTGCAGCTACATTGGCTAAGGCTTATAGCCAGATGTACAATGGTAAGTCTAGACACTTAGGTGTCAGGCATAGCATGATTCGTGAGCTTATCATGAATGGGGTGGTATCTATAGAGTTTGTGAGATCTCAACAGAACTTAGCTGATCACTTGACGAAGGGTCTGGCTAGAGACTTGGTTATAAAGTCTGCTAAAGGGATGGGTTTAAGTCCAACTTAGTCACTGAATGCTAGGACACCCAACTCCCTCCTAAGGAAACTTGGGAGCTGAGTTCAATGTGGAAAGCTGAACATTCAGTGGACTGGAGCACATGTTTTATTTACATCCCAAGGATGTGCTCAGAACCTGCTGAAAGGAGGATGAAGTCTTTACTTCTTAATGGTTATATTTCTTTGAAAAAGTGCTTGGCAGGAGCATGACTAAAGAGGAACCACCTATGTAAATGTTGAAGTTTTGCCGCTTCAGGAAGCTTTGGACTTTTAGCTTTTACAACATTTATGAATTTGGATATGGACACATGGCTTGTATAGTGTCAGGAGCAGATAAGTGTTTGAAAACTTGTATGTATTTTATCTTCAGGTATTCAAATGGGCTGAAGGGTTCAATTCTTAGAACACCCTGATTCTCGAATATTTGAACGTGTAATTTACTAAGATGGAAATTCAATCCTCTGGACATTTTCGTTTATGCACATGTTTTGATTGATGTTTATTTTTCATGCAAAGGAAGTGAACTAAATTTGGGGAGGATTGTTGGAAAATTTAGTGCACTTGTGGGATTAGTTCACACCTTGTAATGGGTTAGGAGGTACGGAGTGTACACCCATAAGGTCCATGAACACCCTGACTCTTATAGTGGTTTGTATTGGTAGTACTGGTGAAAGTACTGCTTGGTGAAAGTACTGCTTGTGGAAAGTACTGCTTGTGGTTTCCACTGATTAGCTGTGTTTCCACTGATAGGCAGTGTTTCCACTGAAGTGGTGTATCCACTGATAGTGCTATGAAAGTACTGATAAGTAGTGTTTCCACTGATAAGCTGTACTTCCACTGCAAGTGAAAGTACTGCTAGTGGAAAGTACTGCTTATGGAGAGTACTGCTAAATGGCAGTTACAACTTCTTTATGACCACGTTTAATTGGTCATGTAACCACTAACGGCTATAATGGGGATAATTATGAGGCTATTAATAGGCCGATTAATACTCATAATTCCATTGGAATAGCTCAAGAGTAACCTCCTATATATAGGAGATCTGAACATGCATGAGAGACACACAGAAAACACTAAACACTTATTAGCGAAAGGGTTATAGAATTGTGCCTAATTCTCTAACTGCATTTGGTCTTATCCCAAGTAGATATTCGTGATACCCAGGCATTAGGGTCGAATAGTTTACTTTGGAAAGTGATCACACGATTCCAAGTGATATCCGGTAACCACCTAGTGGTATTGCTACTGTCATTGATTGTCTTTACCCTGTTCTGGGAAATAAACCCCAACACTTGGTGTCATTCGTGAGCCAAAGGTATTTGAGCCATTCCACTGGCTCAAGCCATTTGTGATGTTTGGTTTTTTTTTTTTTTTGTGGGACCTAATAACATATTATTATGTTAGTGGTATGTTATGAAAAAAAGGGTTTAAATTATTAGTGAGTTATTAAAAGGTGTATTATGTGACACTTAAGTAACATACCAATAACGTGTTATCGGTATCCTTAATATCTTGTGCTCTTTCATATAAACTAAAGTACAAGTGAAACATATACTCCCTCCGTCCCAAATTTTTAGTCCAGTTTGACTTTTCAAAGTCTTTTTCTTCCGACTTTGACTTTAATTATTTTTTTTCGTATTATATAATACTTGATGAAAAGTATACCAATGAACATACATTTGAAACACAAATCCATTCATATATTTTTCATCAAGTATTATATAACACGAAAAAAAATAATTACAGTCAAAGTCGGAAGAAAAAGACTTTGAAAAGTCAAACTGGACTTAAAATATGGGACGGAGGGAGTAGTAAATTCTTAGAACACCCTGATTCTCGAATATTTGAACGTGTAATTTACTAAGATGGAAATTCAATCCTCTGGACATTTTCGTTTATGCACATGTTTTGATTGATGTTTATTTTTCATGCAAAGGAAGTGAACTAAATTTGGGGAGGATTGTTGGAAAATTTAGTGCACTTGTGGGATTAGTTCACACCTTGTAATGGGTTAGGAGGTACGGAGTGTACACCCATAAGGTCCATGAACACCCTGACTCTTATAGTGGTTTGTATTGGTAGTACTGGTGAAAGTACTGCTTGGTGAAAGTACTGCTTGTGGAAAGTACTGCTTGTGGTTTCCACTGATTAGCTGTGTTTCCACTGATAGGCAGTGTTTCCACTGAAGTGGTGTATCCACTGATAGTGCTATGAAAGTACTGATAAGTAGTGTTTCCACTGATAAGCTGTACTTCCACTGCAAGTGAAAGTACTGCTAGTGGAAAGTACTGCTTATGGAGAGTACTGCTAAATAGCAGTTACAACTTCTTTATGACCACGTTTAATTGGTCATGTAACCACTAACGGCTATAATGGGGATAATTATGAGGCTATTAATAGGCCGATTAATACTCATAATTCCATTGGAATAGCTCAAGAGTAACCTCCTATATATAGGAGATCTGAACATGCATGAGAGACACACAGAAAACACTAAACACTTATTAGCGAAAGGGTTATAGAATTGTGCCTAATTCTCTAACTGCATTTGGTCTTATCCCAAGTAGATATTCGTGATACCCAGGCATTAGGGTCGAATAGTTTACTTTGGAAAGTGATCACACGATTCCAAGTGATATCCGGTAACCACCTAGTGGTATTGCTACTGTCATTGATTGTCTTTACCCTGTTCTGGGAAATAAACCCCAACACTTGGTGTCATTCGTGAGCCAAAGGTATTTGAGCCATTCCACTGGCTCAAGCCATTTGTGATGTTTGGTTTTTTTTTTTTTTTGTGGGACCTAATAACATATTATTATGTTAGTGGTATGTTATGAAAAAAAGGGTTTAAATTATTAGTGAGTTATTAAAAGGTGTATTATGTGACACTTAAGTAACATACCAATAACGTGTTATCGGTATCCTTAATATCTTGTGCTCTTTCATATAAACTAAAGTACAAGTGAAACATATACTCCCTCCGTCCCAAATTTTTAGTCCAGTTTGACTTTTCAAAGTCTTTTTCTTCCGACTTTGACTTTAATTATTTTTTTTCGTATTATATAATACTTGATGAAAAGTATACCAATGAACATACATTTGAAACACAAATCCATTCATATATTTTTCATCAAGTATTATATAACACGAAAAAAAATAATTACAGTCAAAGTCGGAAGAAAAAGACTTTGAAAAGTCAAACTGGACTTAAAATATGGGACGGAGGGAGTAGTAAATTTTGCACATGTGCATTTTCTCTTTCCTCTCAAACTTGTTCCGTTTGAAATTACAATCCATATAGATTTTTAAGTTACTCCATTGAAATAAAAGTTTATTTTACATATTTTTGTTTGTTATATATAATACTTGATAAAAATAATATCAATGAAAACACATTTAAAACATAAATTATTTATATATTTTTTATTAAATATTATATAACACAAAATAAAATCAAAATTATAAAAGAAATAATTCAAAAATCAAAATAAAACCTATATTTTTGGAAGGAAGGAGTATAAGAAAATTAAAATGAGATGTGTATGCAAGCAAGTTGGCAATTGGCAAGTGATAAACGACATGGTCAAAGAATAAGCAAACTTGACAAGGCGGGTTATGAAGCTAGTATAATATAACACAAAATAAAATCAAAATTATAAAAGAAAGAATTCAAAAATCAAAATAAAACCTATATTTTTGGAAGGAAGGAGTATAAGAAAATTAAAATGAGGTGTATGCAAGCAAATTGGCAAGTGATAAACGACATGGTCAAAGAATAAGCAAACTTGACAAATGCATCAAGTGACAAATGACTACTTGTCTTCCTATCGATTATTCAGCCCTTCAAATTCATTGTATATCACTACTTTCCACTCTTTAAATTGTCACTTTCATTGGGATATTTTACACATTGTTCCCTCTTATGTGTTTTGGACCTTTGGTATGCATCAATAGTGTAATATTCCCTAACAATCAAAAACGACCTTTGTTTCGAAACTATCTACATCTTTGAATTAGTCTAAACTCTAACGTACAGAAAAAAGTACAAATGTTGTCATTGCTTGATTGGACTAGATTAAGAATAAGGAAAATTCGCAAGGTAGTCTAAAATCCATATGTTAAGTCCAAAATTTAGCCAAAAAAAATCATCTCCTTCAGTGCGACTAAACGTGTGCAACTCCGTTGGCCCTAATCAAACTAATTGTCGCACGGTCGTCCAGTCGCACTAACATATAGATTAAGTTACTGGTCTCTGTGAAAAGTTGACTTTTATTGAGATGGTTAAGCGAGCATCAATGAATCGGTAAGATGAAGTGGCGTTTGGTAGAAACTATATAATAGGTGCTGAACGACAAATTTTTACACTGGATGAGCCATAGTGCATGGGATGTAGCCTTTTCATTCAGAAGGTATCTATGTCCAAATTTCTTTATGTTATGTACTTATCATTCTAGTGGATATTATTAGTTTAAGAGTTAATTACATAAATCGTCCTTGTGGTTTGGTCAAAATTATGGATCTTGTCCCTATACTTTTTTTCAGTGCGTTTCGTCCCTGTGGTTTACAAATCTTACGGATCTTGTCCCTGATCCGACCCAAGGACCTCCCTTGCAAACCTCTCTAACGTGATGGCTAACGATCGTTATAAAACCACAGGGACGATTTATGTAATTTACTCTTTTTTTTTTTTTTTTTTAAGGTTTTTCTTTTTAGTTTTATTATTCAAATTTTTTTTTTATTACGATTAAATTTAAAAAAAAAAAAAAAAAAAAAAAAAAAAAAAAAAAAAAAAAAAACTTTTTTTTTTAAATTTAATTTTAATTTTATTATAATAAATTAAAAAAAAAAACAAATTTTAATTTTATTATAATAAATTAAAAAACTATTTTTTTTTTTTTTTTAAATCACAAAAATTATAATAAAATTAAAAAAATTTATTTTAATTTAATTATAATATATTTTTATTAAAAACTGTTTTTTCTTTAAAAAATTAATTTTATTAAAAAAAAATTAAAGTAAAAAAAAAAAAAAAAAAAAAAAAAATCCTTTTTGGAAGCTTTTTGATATTGTACATATCTTAAGACGTCATGGCATACTTGAAACTGAAGAAATAAGCTCGCTTTCCCTTTAGTGGTGAGAATGTTTTCAGTTTGGACTTTAATCAAAGTTTTTTTTTTCGAAAGGCTAAGATTTTATTAACAAAAAAGTTCCAAAACAAAACCGGAAATTGCAAGAAACACAAAACAAAAGAAATCAACCAAGAGGTAGAACATCAAAAAGCCTTCAAATCCATCATTCCAAGCCGTCAAACCATGAGAGAACTGAGCAGTAATCAAAAAGCCTTCAAAAAGTTTTTTTTTTTTAATTTTACTTTAATTTTTTTAATAAAATTAATTTTTTAAAGAAAAAACAGTTTTAAAAAAAAATATATTATAATTAAATTAAAATAAATTTTTTTAATTTTATTATAATTTTTTTGATTTTTTTTTAAAATTAAAAAAAAAATTAAAAATAGTTTTTTAATTTATTATAATAAAATTAAAATTTGTTTTTTTTTTAATTTATTATAATAAAATTAAAATTAAATTTTAAAAAAAAAGTTTTTTTTTTTTTTTTTTTTTTTTTTTTTTTTTTTTAAATTTTATCGTAATAAAATTAAAAAAATTTGGATAATAAAACTAAAAAGAAAAACCTTTTATTTTAAAAAAAAAAGAGTAAATTACATAAATCGTCCCTGTGGTTTTATAACGATCGTTAGCCATCACGTTAGAGAGATTTGCAAGGGAGGTCCTTGGGTCGGATCAGGGACAAGATCCGTAAGATTTGTAAACCACAGGGACGAAACGCACTGAAAAAAAAGTATAGGGACAAGATCCGTAATTTTGACCAAACCACAAGGACGATTTATGTAATTAACTCTTAGTTTAATGTATATGAACTTTTTTTTGTCAAAAATATATAAGTTTAAAACTACTGATATGATGACACGTAGAATTAAAATAGTAGGCTCTATTACAAAAAATGCACATTTTGACACTTGAAAAAATACATGGTTAAATAATGTCACTAGCCTTTTTTATTTGAATTACAAGTAATATCAACTTTTAGCATTTATCAAAAAGTATATTCCCTTACTAGGTTATATAAAAGGTTAAAATAACAATATATTGTGGTTCTAGGTAACTATTCAGGAGTCGTATCAAACACTCAGTTTCATTCAGAATCACGCTCATTCAGTACATGTAAATCGTTCAGTGTCTTTAATTCATTCAGCGCTAAATCACAATATTTTGTCAAACAGGCGCTAACATATGGATTGAGCTATTTAGAAAATTTGCTCTTAAAAATATCTTCTGGAATTTCACACACATAGTCTTGTTAAAAGTTTGGGTTAAGCTGATCATAAAGTTGAAGTATGCCAAATCTTCAAACGTTTCTACCCAAGTACCCAATGTTTTGAAAACTGGACTGGACCAGACCGGGCCGGTTGGACTGGAAAAACCGCAGTAACCGTTTGAAAACCGGTTCAATGACCCGTTCAGTTTTGATGACCAGATTCACATAAATAGTCGTACTTTACCTTGTATCACAATTAATGGCCAATAAAGGAACCGTAGTTACTACGTTAATTTATTATCTTATCTACCAAAGTTGTTTGTGTCTTTTAAATGTCAAAGATTGAACACCGGAACCTCATTTGGAACATGGAATAGTAAGAGAAGGTTAAGTGTTACATGGAACTATGGAAGCACAGTAAAATTGAAAAGGAAAAAAATATTGAGAGGCAATGACAGGTTTCTTACACCGCAGTCTGCACACAAAGAATTGTTACGATTACAGATTACAGTAAGTTGTCCGAGAACCATATAATATAAAGTAACCTAGCCATGTCGAACAACCCCAGAAAGTAATACAATTATAAAAACACAAGCACAAAAGTAAGAAGTGTGCAGGTCCATACTGCAGAGGATTCACATCATTGACCATTAGCAGTTCATTTCGGCTAGAAATTTCAATATTCAGCCATTCCTATATTCCAATATGTTTCAACATAAATTCAGGTAGCTCAAGAGTAAGGTTAAACCAAGGGGGAGATTTTGGCAGCAGGTTGTGGATGATAGAGATGATAGCAGGATAAATCAAATGTGTAAAACAGCTAAACAGTCGCATTTTTATTCCTTATCTCAATCATATCAACGGAATCAACAAATAAAAATATCAGATAATAATAAAGACATGACGAATTTACATCATATTTCTTACACAGATATTAATCAAGTCCGCATATTATTAATCTTTCGAATTGCAACTCAAAATATCCGTGTGGTCTACTCAAAAACATTTGTACCATTTCCCCCATCTTTGTTCTTCATTTTACTGAATTCAGACTACTTCCTCGAAGAGAATTCTAGTAATTATGTTATCTAGACTAACCTGAACACCTAAACTGCTTGCTGCTTAGTTCAGGTACACTCTTTTGCACCTGTACCAGCACCATACACACCATACAGCTCCTATTTATTCCAATATTAATCCTATATATCCGAAATAATATCACAATAAATTTGAACTCTAATTATATAGGAGCTTTATATTCAAGTCCGCATGATAAACACTAATAAAGATCAAATTTTTGACATTTTCACATCAACCCATACAGACTTCAGCGACTAAATTTTCAAGATATTGTTAACAGGTGCCATTATGTTCTATTCCGATAGTAAATCCACGTTGTTGGAACTTGGAGCGAGAAACAAGGTAAGGCAAACTGATGATATGGCTATTGCTAAAGCTCATATTTTGATTGTCATCTGATGTGTAGAAGCTAAGATAAGATGAAAAACTATTGAAACACAGAGTAGGATCATGGGTGTGATCCATCAGCGAGCCGAAACAAACACTGAATTTAGCTTTCTTAGCTTGAAGTTCCTTCTTTTTCTTCATCAATCTTTCCTTCTTATGTGCATTTTGGTGACCTCCCAAAGCTTGTGAATTCACAAACTTTTTACAACAAAATGCGCATTTGTATTTCTTAGGATTTGAAGAAACACGCGCCTTTTTTTCCTCGAAGGATTCACCGTTTCCATCTTTGAAGCTTTTTGCACACGGGTCGATCAGAAAACCAAAGAGTTTAAGCTTTTTATCGCTAGCAAATTCAAGTGATTTTATGTTGGAGGTAATTGCGTCCATTGTTGAAATGGGAAATATAGTACACACCTTACAAACTTAGGATTACCTATTTATAGAAATTACAGAGTATGTCACAAGCACATAAGTAGCAAGTAATGTCAAGAAAGATATGGTGATATGCACATAAGTAGCAAGTAATGCCAAGAAAGATATGGTGATATGCAATGCAGCACATTAAGCACTATAAAATTCTACAAGTATCATTATTATAAGATTAAGATGTCATAAAGTTAACCACCTTATATCACTTTTGTTCCCAAGATTGGTCAACTTTTTAGGAAGATCCAAGCCTATTGCCTGTTGGTATCTAGAAATAGGCACTCCCGAAATGCATTAAGAAGATTGATAAAGGGTTACTAATTTACTATGCCACAAAAACAAATCTGACCTATGCTTTTCAATAATATCTAACTCTGTGACCCTATGACAAAATCCTGTATGTTCTACATTAAAACACAAATAAACTACTCTCATGGATTATTAATAATCGAAATCTTGCCAAACATATAAAGTTACAAGTGGAAGATGATGTTTGTGGATCAACTAAGAAGGTTCTTTCATGGATACAGGGATAGCTCCATATAGGTTATAGGCCACTTAACTCCTAAACAACAAACTTTAAGCTAAAAGTGAGTACAACTTCTATGTTGGACCATCTTTCCAACAGTATTATTGGCAAAATCAGCTGAACTTTTTGAGCAATACTAATTAGTCGTTGGGCATTATTGCTAATGATAACGATCTCCCAACTTTAATATTGTGCATTTTAATCCACCCCACGTGTTGGTCTTCATATCGGTTATTCAGTACTAAGAATATCTCCCCCTTCGAATTCATATTGTATATCACTACTTTTCACTCTTTAAATTGTCACTTCCATTGGGATATTTTTTTTTTTTAAATAGAAAGGCAACATTTTATAACCAACAAAAACCAATACAACATAAAGGCAAAGACCCAAGATAATAATAGAACAAGACTGCACCATAGTGCACAAAAGCAATAGGACCACAATTTCATAAGTTCTACCTCAACTAACAATCAAAAAAGCATGTTGTTTCAAAACTATCTACATCTTGAATTAGTCTAAACTCTAACGTACAGAATATAGTACAAATGTTGTCATTGTCTGATTGGACTATATTAAAAATATCTTATAGAATTTCATACATAGAGTCTTGAAAATAGTTTTGGTTAAGCTGATCACAAGCTTCAATAAATATACCAAATCTTAACGCCTTAAAACTGCTAATTTTGTATCATCTGTATCTCACCTTTCTTTTGTATATCCGTTGACATCATGGTCATCTTCTGACTAAATAAAAACACTGAAATAATTAAAAAAAAAAAAAAAAAAAAAAAAAGCATGAACAATAGTAACTATGATCCGGTTAAGAAAATACCAGTTGTAACATATTCATAGAAATAGTTGTACTTATACCCTGTATCACAATTATTTATTATCTTAAATGTCTAAGATTGAACACTGGAACCTCATTTGGAGCATGCAGTAGTAGACGAGGTTGAGCGTACACGGAAGCACAAATAAGTTAAAAAGAATACAAGATTGAGAGGCGATATCATTTTTCTTAATTGTTACAATTACTATAAGGTGGTGTTTGTCAAGCTTATGTTTTGAGTTTACACTTATACTTGCTCATAAGTCAATTCATAGTGTTTGAGTTATAGCTTATTATAGTTCAGTGATGTAAAATGACCAAAAGTACATGAAAATCTTTTGCTACTACACCCTTTACATAAGCTCACCCCTCCTCGTATAAACCACAAAATTTGAGCTTATCAAAACCCTCTCATATAAGCTATGTAGTTATCTCGGTCAAATTTCATATATCGTTCAAGGACCGAGATTTGAAATAGCGGTTATCGCGGTGAGATATCGTTTTTTATATTATTTAGAATATTATATATATATTCTGAATTCTGAATTAAAGTCAAGGGACCAAAGCTGGACAAACTAATGATTGGTTTACTTCTTATTGCTTCCTTAAGATAATGTGCAAAGATAACTAAAGTATGAGGACTAAAGCTGTATTTTGGTTATAACTTATAACACATCTCAGCAGCCTCAAAAACTTCTCTCTCTCATTGTACACCATCTCTCATAACATCACCAACAAGAACAGCCTCGAACAAGATCCAAGCACCCATCTATTTTTTTTTCTTTATCAAAACCACCAGCCATATTCTCACTCGTACATTTTATCCTAGTACTGGCATCCGATGAAGTATTAGCACTAATATTCAGATTTATGGAAGCATGCGAAAAATATAGATCTTATTAATTGGGTTTTTTAACAGATCTTATTGCAAAAAAATAGAAGTCAAAATCTCGTAAATATCGCCGATTTCAAAATATCGTCAAAATATCGGCCAATATCGCCGATATTATCGGATCCGATATTTGGGGCCGATATTTTGAACCGATATTTTTTCTAAAGGCGAGATACGAGATATCGACGAGATATCGCCAAGATTAACTACATAGCATATAAGCTCATAAGGTGAAGCATTTAGGCTTGCCCAAACACTTGAGTAGGCAAAGATTCAAAGTCCTGTGGTTGATTCTACTACTGTTAATGCTACAGGTACTCCTGTTACTACTTCTAACTCTTATTCAAACGTTGCTAGTGTTAATGCTACAGGTACTCCTGTTACTACTTCTAACTCTTTTGGGACTCTTGAGGTGCATGAGGACACGGGCATTCAAAGTCCTGTGGTTGATTCTACTACTGAGGAGGCAAAGATTGGGGATTCTACTGGTTGTTCTAAGGAAGCAGGTATGGATGGCTCTCGGGGGCAGGAATCTCGTGTTGATAATGAGGATGAGTTGAATAAGACTGGTTCTACATCACATGTACCGCTTGTGAGTGATTCAATGGGAACAATGGATGTTGGTTCTACTCCCATAGTTGAGAAAATTGGTAAGCTTGAAAAACTACTTATTGCTGGGAAAGCTACTCTTGTGGATGATGATGGTCAACCTATTCCGTCTACCTCTTCTACTAAGAGAGCTAACCCTTTTTCTAAAGTGGGAGAGATTGAGGTGTCTGATTCTGAAGATGAGGTTGTTGCTAACCCATTTGATGAGTCTGCTAATATATTTGGTGGTGGCCAAGAGTATGAAGATGAGTATGATGAATATGACTTCGATGACTATGCGAAACAGGTTCGTGATCTTCCTGGGAATTTGGATGCCTTTAATGCCATGTATGGCACAAAGTTTCAAGGTCCTAGGAAATAATCTTATTTCGTTGTGTCATATGTTATCATTTGAATAGTGTTTTGTTTCTTGTTTAGATAATTGGAAGTATCTTGTTATGTAAGCTCTATGCCTATGTAACGGGCTGATATATGGGATTTCACTCATATACATTGTACTTAAACATTTATTTGGTTAATATATTTACCAGGGTGCAGGATTACTCCCCTTTACCCAAAAAAAAACACTTGAGTAGGCTTATTGTAGTTATATAAGCTAATAAGCTCATAAGCCCCTAAAATAAGCTCAGAGAAACTCCCGCTAAGCTACTTGAGAACCATATAATATAATGTAACCTAACCATGTCGAACAACTCCAGATAGTTTACCGTATAACAACACATGTAATACAATTACAAGTATATAACATAACCGCAAAAGTAAGCAGTAATCCAGTTCCCATAATGCAGCCATGCAAGGGATTCACATCATAGACCTTCAAAGGTACCTCATTTGAGATAAACTTCTAATAATCACCTCATCAGCTCATGCTATAGTCCAATATGGTTCAACATAGATTCAGGTAGCTCACGAGTGATGATGGATCAAGGTTCAAGGTGTAATTTTGTAGTGGCGGGGTGGCGGATGATAGAGTTGAAAGCAGAATAAAAGGAAAAATGTGAAACAATAAAAGTCGCATTTTAGTACTTTCTCCCAATCAGACGGACAGAATAAACAAATAATTATACAACTTGATAGACATCATAACCTTTATATACGTCTTAATTTTAGTAACTGCAATTCAAAAACATCTCCAGTTTTCCCCATCTTCTTCTTCCTTTTACTGATCACTTGTCTTGCATCAAGTAAATCTGGGTTTTAAAAAGCGCGAAGCGCTCCGTTGCGCTAAGGGTAAAAAAACCGAAACCCGGGCCGATGAGGCGAAAGCGCACGCCTCTCGTAAGCGAGGCACACACTTTGTACAAAATGATTCTAACTTTGTTAGAAAGCATAATTCATATATAAAAACACATCAAGAAGACATTTAACAACAACTCATTCCCCGTTCATTCTCGGTTTGCGATTCCATATCGCTAAAATGCTAGATATTACAAAACAAAGATCATAAGCTTATTAAATTCCTACTGAGAGAATAACAAAAGGACCACAAAGGCATGCATTAGAGCACAAGGTATCGTAGACACCAATAACATGTTATTGGTATGTCATTCTCAGCGTCACCTCATCACCTCCTCAATAACACACCAATAACTAAAACACTCTCCCTCATAACACACCACTAACATGTTATTGGATCCCACAAAATACTCCACTAAATATACCCACTCACTCACAATACAATACAAAAACAAACAAAAAAAATAATAATAAATGGTAACTTTTTCATTTGGCGTGAGCCATTGAATTGGCTAAAATGAATTTGGCATGTTGGGTGGTACGGCAATGGCATGCCATTGGTTTTTATTTTTTTCCTTTGGCGTAGCATACCTTCTGCCCTGAGCAAAAACCATGCAATGCATACAAACGAAAGGGGATTTATGCAAATCAGAAAAAAGCATGCATTTCCCATTCATTCTCAAAGTTTGGGGTTCCTTATCTCTAAAATACTAGATATTACAAACCATGGATCATAAGTTTATCACAAAAGCATGCAAGTGAACAAAAACCATGCAATGCATAGGAATGTATGGAGATCTATGCAAATGAAGCATGCATATTCGCTCTCCACCGGATCATCATGAATCTAGAGCACCTCATTCACCTCATGATCTTGGGCTTAATCGAAGGCATTCTTAAAGTTCAATTCCCAACTTGAAGGGACTAATAATAGTCGATTTAAACCCTTTTTAGTTTAAATGTCCTTTTTAGACCAAAAAACACATGAGGCGAAGCCCAATTCCCAACTGGAAGAAGCTAATAATAGTCCATTTAAACCCTTTTAGTTTAAATGTCCTTTTTTAGAACAAAAAAACACATGAGACGCCAAAAACTTATAGTTTTAAATGTCCTTTTTAGAACAAAAAACACATGAGGCGCCAAAAAGCGCTCCTCAAAGGCACCAAAAAGCAGCGCCTCATATCGCCTTATGTAATGGTTGCGCATCAAGGGTCCTGATGCGATGACCCCACCGCCTCGGCTCGGCTCACGCCTCAGGCGCAAAAAGGCGCGCTTTTTTAAACACATAAGTAAATAAAGCAACTACTCATTTCTTCTCGTACCTAATACTATAAAACCATGAAATATGGAAACTAGTCTTGACTATCAAATAATTTCACAAACCCACTGTTCACCCATTGAACTTTTGTATCAAAGAACAGTTCAAGTAGAACCCTAGTAATTATGTTAGCTAGACTAACCCGAATTCAAACTCCTTGCTGCTTGGTTCAGGTACACTCTTCTGGACCAGACCGTACAACTATATATCTCCTAGTTTCCTCGCAATGATAATCCTATAGATCAGACATAATATCACAAGAAATTTTAACTCTAACCATGCTGGAGCCTGAAATTCCAGGCTGCATAATAAATCCTAATAAAAATCAAATTATTGACTTTTTACATCCACCCATACAGAATTCAGCTACTAAACTTTAAAATTACTTTTTTAGCAAGTGCCATTATGTCCTATCCCAATAGTAAATCCATATTGTTTGAACTTGGAGCAAGAAGCAGCGTAAGGCAAACTGACACTATGGGTATTGCTAAAGTTCATATATTGATAGGCATCTGACTTGTGGAAGCTAAGATAGGATGAAAAGCTACTGAAAGATCGAGTAGGATCATAAGCGTGATCCATCAGCGAGCCAAAATAAAGATTAAATTTAACTTTCTTAGCTTGAAGTTCCTTCTTTTTCTTCTTCAGTCTTTCCTTCTTATGTGCGTTTTGGTGACCTCCCAAAGCTTGTGAATTCACAAACTTTTTACAACAGAATGAACATTTGTATTTCTTGGGATTAGAAGGAACAAACGTCTTATTTTCCTCAAGTAATTCACCGCTTCCATCAGTGGCGTTTTTAGCACACGGGTCGATCAGAAAACCAAAGAGTTTAAGCTTTTTATCATTACCAAATTCAAGTGATTTGATATTTGAGGTAATTGCTTCCATTGTTGAAATGGAAAATATAGTACACACCCTACAAACTTAGGATTACCTATTTATAGAAACTATGTCACAGGCACATAAGTAGCAAGTAGTGTCAAGAAAGATATGGGGATATGCAATGCAGCACATTAAGCTCTAAAAAATTCTACAAGTAGCATTACAATAAGATTAAGATGTCATAAAGTTAAGCACCTTATGCCACTTTTGTTACCAAGATAGATTAATAAAGGGTTTCTATGCAATCAAAAACAAATCCGACCTATGAATTTCAATAGTATCTCCTATGACAAAATCCTGTATGTTTTAATATATTAGAACACAAATAAACTACTCCTCAACTTGACATTTATGGAAAATAATAATCATACGAAATCTTGCCAAAAATATATAGTTACAAGTGGCAGATGATGTTTGTCGATCAACTAGCAAGGTTCTTTCATGGATACGGGGATACCTCCATATAGGTTATAGGCCACTAAGTAAAGAAAAATACTTAACTCTTAAACAACAAGCTTAAAGCTATAAGTGAGTAGAACTTTTATGTGGGGCCATCTTTCCAACAGTATTATTGGCAAATTCAGCTGAACTTTTTGAGCAAATACTAATTAGTTATTGGGCATTATTTGCTAATGATAACGATCTCCCAAATTTGATATTGTGCATTTTAATCGACCCCACGTGTTAGTCTTATCCACTAGTGCAGTATACAAGTTCTCAGCATTTGAACAGCAATACACACACACAAACACACACACACATATTAACATGCATATAAGGTTCCGAAAATTGGGTGCATAGTATAGATACAGAAGTTTTCCATTTCATAAATAATAGTGAGCATGAAAGTTAACTAAAGTGTTATCATATTCATCTATAAATCTCTGCTTCAGTCTTTTGTACAATTCAGCAAAGTGAGATGAATGTTATAAAATAGATATGCAAACTGAAACTACATTTTTATTAAGTAGTTTTGTAAAGGGCATGAACCAATTTCCTTCTTTATCTGTTTATCGCCTTTTTTAGTGCAATCTCGACAGGCCTTACCATGGGTGAACAAGAGACAATTCAGGTCAAATTTCAATTCATCTGGTATTCTCGTGTTGAGATGAAGATACGTCTTAGGAGTGTCTGCATCTAGCGGCACCCAACCAATTGCCTTTGCAATCTGAAAAACCTGTATAAACATCTCAATGTCAACTAAATCCTTAAGTACCAAGTTTATTTGTAATGTTTGATAGTTAACTTACGTGCGTATCTACAGGGAAATCATCCATCTGAAGATTAAACATCAAAACACATGCCACCTGCAAATTCATGTAAATTATAAATCTTCCTGAACAATCAATTACAGAAAAATGATTTCAGTAATAGCAAACAGCTTTAGAATCAGAACTCATAAGTATACCGTTTTGGGGCCAATCCCCTTAAACTGAGATAGCTCTGCCTTTACTTCATCAATCGACAAGTCCCGAAGGTATTCCAAGCATAGTTTCCCTCTTTTCTCAAGCAAAGAGCTCAATATATTCTTAATAAAAGATACCTTTTTTGGGGCTAATCCTCCACATCTAATAGCATTCTCAAGGGAGTCTGAATCAGCAGCAAGAACCTAAAACAGTTGCACAATAATCAATTTACGAAACCAAAAATTTGCAGATAAACTCAACATTCAAAAACCTAAGCTCCAAAATTTAGAAATAAACTACCAATCCAAAACATCACCACTCATTTCAAAATAAAAATATAAAAGGCAGTGTTCCTTTGACAAAAGGAGTGTTTGATATTGCATGCTAAAACAGTTTATTGTGAGTTATTACTTAATACATCAGCTAAACAGTTTCAACTTTCAAGCGTTTGGATAGAGGCAAGCTTCTTATAATTATCTTACTTGAAAATTTGTAGTTTCGGAGCTGTACATTCAAATATCTTATCTTATTCTACTTATTAGACTCTTAAGAGGTGTCTGGGTATGCTATTTGGTATTTAGACAACTTATCAACTCAAAGTTTTTTATAACGTAAAAAAGACTTTTGAGTGTTTGAATAGAGGTAAACATCTTAAGCTTATCACTTATTTAAGCTGTTATGAACAAGCTTATTTAAACTATCTTATAAGGTAGCGTTTATTTTAGCTTATATTTTCAAATTATTAGCTTATTAGCTCATATAAGCCCATTTTAATGTTTGGATATAAGCTTAGGCTTATGAGTGTATATAGGGGGAGGGAATTAGAATAAGCTCCTTTTTTGTGACTTAAGGGCGTCCGAAGGCTCGCAAGCTTCGTTTCCACCATTTTTACCATAAGCTAATCCAAACACTTAGCATAAAGCTTTTTCATCATAAGTCATAAGCTACTTACGAATATATGCTTAAACAAACACCCGCAAAGCCAATCCATATTCCAGACACTACTTCCTACATTGTGTTTGACACCCCATAAACTATTTCTTATAAGTATAAATTCTTTAAAAAGATTTCCCAAACACCCCCTTATCTTATCATTGCATTTCAATAAGCAAATCCAAACACTATCTTCTGCATACATTTTAGTGTCCGTAGATACCTACTTCTGCTAATCTTAATAGGCATATCCAGTTTTACTAAGCAGAATCCCAAACACCACTTTGGTGTTAAATTGTTAAACTTGGGTGTATTTGGCAAAATTAGTTTGTAGCTGTAGCTGGAAGCTTATAATTTGAAAGGGTTTTTATAATTTGACTAATCACAAGCTTTACTCATTTTGAAAAGCTCATTTTAATTTAAGGGTAAAGGCTATAAAATGGTAACCTACTTTCAAGAATGATTCATTGTGAATAACGAACCTCAAAATGACTCATTGTGACCAATGGAACCGGCTGTTAGCCAGTTATTTTGACTTGGTAACCCGCTTTTGCCGGTCAACGCGTTTATGTGTGTTTTTTTACAACTTTCGTCCATGTGGTTACTCAATACATTCACCACACATCCTTTCCAACCAAAACACTCACTTACTCCTCTCTACCTACCAAAACCGATCATTTTTCACACTTTCCTCACACACTCCTCAGTCCTCACACACCCCTCACAAACCTACCCATATTTGTGCAAAAAACACCATAACAATGGCAGACAAGGACCGGAGTAATTTTGTTTTAACCGATCATATGGTACAGTATGTTCAGTCTAAGTATGGGGACAGTTGGAAGGAAATGGATGAAATATCTTATGAGATTTTTGAAGATTTATGGAGATATGCGCACAATAATCCTGAAGTGGTGAAAGGTTAGTGCATTGTTCTGTATTTGTGTATTTGTGTATTTGTGTATTTGTGTGATTGACATATTTAGTTCAGCACTCAAATATGACCCTAAATATCACTATTTTTTTCCATCTTCTCAATAATGGTCTGCCTAATATGTTAATGGCCTGACTTAGGCTAGATGGTTTGCCCAATAATGGCCTGCATTAACTAGATCACAGAAATGTAGTTTATTGGTCATCTTCTTCAAATGTAAATCAATTTTCCTAAAGTGATACAAGTATAAAGTCAAGTAAATGCAATTCCAAACACCCCTAATGGTATGCACATAGTATGTTAATAGTCATCCACTTGACTTTATACTTGTATCACTTCAGGGAAATTGTTAATAGTCATTCACTTGACTTTAACTAGAACACAGAAATGTTAATAGTCATTTACTTGACTTTATACTTGTATCACTTTAGGAAAATTGTCTATAAATGGTAATTTTCTTGACAAATGGTCATTTTCTTCAAATGCAAATGTAAACACCCCTAATGGTCTGCACATAAGGAAATTGCCAATCTGCAGATGATAAGGGAAAGGAAAAAATGGATGATCTTGAAAACAGGATAGAAGTCCTTGAAGATATGTTTGGTAGGGCAAAGCAAGCAAATGATGCAAAGCAGGCAGAGCAACAAAAGAAGGCCAATATATGCATTTTGGTGAACCTTATCAATACAATAGTTTATAGATTCTATTTTTGCAGAAGTGATTGACATATCATCCAGTGATGAAGATTTAGAAAGATCATCCGGTGATTGAAGATGAAGGGGTGAATATACTGTCTATTTTTAAGTGTCTATTTTTAAGTACTGAGGCACTGAAGATGATTTCAAGAGCACCAAAGGCTTGCACTTCAAGGGGAAGGGGGAAGGGAAAGGCTTCCACTCCCAAGCCTTCCACTTCAAAAAATGTTGCCACCCTTGTTCTTAAAAGACCAAAAAGTTTGGAAAGAATTACAAATGTTGTACTTGGTCTTGGAGCAAGGGTGGGTTGCTCAAGCAAAAACAGGAATGTTGTACTGTCTATTGTTAAGTACTGAGGCACTGAAGATGATTTCAAGAGCACCAAAGGCTTGCACTTCAAGGGGAAGGGGAAGGGAAAGGCTTCCACTCCCAAGCCTTCCACTTCAAAAAAAGTTGCCACCCTTGTTCTTAAAAGACCAAAAAGTTTGGAAAGAATTACAAATGTTGTACTTGGTCTTGGAGCAAGGGTGGGTTGCTCAAGCAAGGGGTATGTGCCCCCCCCCCCCCCCCCCCCCCCCCCCCAAAGAAGCTCGAGTCTTAGGTTGTGTTGGTTGGTAAGGTAATCAAGATGTGAATATTTTGCAGATGATGGTTTACTGAAAACAATTTTAAGTATTTAAGTGTTATGTATTTGGGTTGATTGTTGTATATTTTGCTGATGGTTTACTGAAAACAATGACTTTTAAAATGTATTTAACAATATTTCAATTAAATTTCGGTTAATTGTTATATATTTGGTTGGTATGTATTAGGCTTGCAGGAGTAGAGAATGTAGGGTCTGCATTAGGCTTGCAGGAGTAGAGAATGTATTGCAGCAGGATTAAAGAATGTAGGGTCTGCATTAGGCTTGCATGTAGTATAATGCTCATTTGACTTTTTATAGTCAACTGCATTAGTTAAGGTGTGTTTGGGTAGAATTGGAAATATGGGAAAGGTAGTAAAAATATAAAGTGCATTTTTTGCAGTTTAGGGGGTGTTTGGAACTGCATTTGGTCACCATGAGTTTGAATTTTGCAACTTAAGGTGTGTTTCGAAATGGCTTGCAGGTGGGTAAGAATTGGAAAGATAAGTAAGGTAGCCCCTTTGACTTTTATAGTCAACTGCAGGAAATATGGGTATGAAATGGAAATATGGGTAAAGGTAGTAAAATATAGTCAATTGCATTTGCTCAACTGCATTTTTTGCAGATTAGGGGGTGTTTGGAACTGCATTTTGTCAATATAGTCAACTGCATTTTATAGGCAACTAGTACATTTTATAGTCGATTGCATTTTATACTACCTGCATTAGGCTTGCAGGTAGTATAATGCCCATTTGACTTTTTATAGTCAGATGCATTAGTTAAGGTGTGTTTGGGTAGAATTGGAAATATAAGTAGAATTGGAAATATGGGTAAGGTAGTAAAAATATAGTCAACTGCATTTTTTGCAGATTAGGGGGTGTTTGGAACCGCATTTGGTCAATATCAGTTTGAATTTTGCAACTTAAGGTGTGTTTGGAAATGGCTAGGAAATGTGGGTAAGAATTGGAAAGATGGGGTAGCCCATTTGACTTTTTATAGTCAATTGCATTAGGGTGAGTTGAAGTATTTGAGTATTTATAGTCAACTGCATTTCCATTTTTTGGAGATTAGGGGGTGTTTACAGGTTAGTAATGTTATTATCATCCAATGAGTGTTAAGTTATAGAATGACCATTCGCAGGTAATACAAAGACAATTTAACTTTTTATAGTCTACTCATATAGTGATCATTTACACACAGTCCCTTAGTCACACATAAGCAAACTTGAAACTATGATCCCATAACAACCATCCACCACCTTATTCCAACTCTTTCCTGCATCATTGAGTGACACTTCCTACTCCAACTCTTTGCACTTCACTTCAACAAGCAAAGTTTTTAGGAATCGTATCCTTGTGGAAAACCTTAAACAAGTTTCTAATTGTAATGTTAAGATAATGGCATGATTGTTTAGGAGAAAACACAGAAACATAATGAAGTATCAAAACAACTCCTACAGTTATCGCCTTTCCAAACCTCTTCTCTGTAAGCACTTTGTGATGAACTTGAAAGGACTTTCGGTGTTACTCTTAGATCACCTAGCGCATTCGAAGTAGAAGACTTGATTATTGCAACAACTTGGTCAAGTTTCCCATTCCTGATAAAGTTCTTGATATCTCTCAAACACCCACTCACGTTCCCCCATTAACATTCACAAACTCAACCGCGCTAACCCACGGCCTACGCGTAAAATCCTCATCCTCACCCACATCCTCAACAATTTTCCAAATATACTCATGTGTCAACATTACACACTTCTCCCCACCTTCCCTAGTATGTGATATTTTACGTAGCTTCGCCACTTGAACAATACCCGCACGACACAATACCCGCACGACACAATACCCGCACGACCTGGTATTATCAAAACCGGCTTTTCATCACAATTATCAACATTAGAGTTTTGTGATGAAACTAGTATTTGGGTGGTGCTTGTCTTACCAACACGTATGTGGTGGGTGTTGCAGGGACGGATGACAGGGGTTAGTTGGAGATCGGAATCGTCTATATCAAGTGATAGTTCTGATTCATGATTTGGGGATGAATTAATTTTGTTTTTTAGATCGATGGTAGTGGTGGTGGGTGTTTTGTGGATGTTGCTTAGCGGGAAAAAAAGATAATTATATTGGCGGAAGAAAAGAAAATTATATTGGTGGGAAAAAAAGCAAAGTATATTTGTGGGAAAAAAGCAAAGCCTTAATGTTGGTGGGAAATGTATAAGCTGTAAAGGACTACCGGTGAAAATTGTAATAACCACAAGGACGAAATGTGTAATAAAAAAAATGTATAAGCTGTAAAGGACTACCAGTGAAATTTAACCACAAGGACGAAATTTGTAATAAAAAAAATGTATAAGCTGGGAAGGACAACCAGTGAAATTTTTAACAAACACAAGGACAAAATTTTGTAATTTTACACCGGCTGTCAAGCGGTTCCATTGGTCACAATGAGTCGTTTTGAGGTTCGTTACTCACAATGAATCATTCGTGAAAGTATCTTACCATTTTATAGCCTTTACCCTTAATTTAATTAGCTTGAGCTTATGAAAGGTTATAGCTTATAAAAGCTTTCATGTTGCAAACAAAACCTACTCCGTATTTTATAGGCTAGATTATTCTAAAAGTTGAAGTTCTTTTAAACTCGTGTAACTCCTATCCAATTTGCCATATAAAGTACTCCCTTTGTCCACAAATAATAGTCAACATTTCCTTTTTGGGATGTCCTAATTTAATTGTCCACTACTAAAAATAGATAGAGAAGTTTGCTTGAAATTACTTTAAAAAATACTTTAATTAATTAGTTAAAGGTAAAACTGCTAAAAAGTAAGAAAGAGAAAGCCTAAATAATTATGTTTTTCTTAAGAGCATTGCTAAAGCCTCTTACAATATCCTCCTACTAATCCTCCTACACACAACAATATTATATATATTTTTTACATTCATTCTCACTCTGCATCCAAGCCGTCAATTCTGACACTTGTGGATAGGGGTGTGCACGGTCCAAAAACCGGACCGGACCGGCCAAGACCCGATTTCGGCAAAAATCTTAGACCGAGACCGGACCGGTCCGGTCCAACAAGGCCAAATTTGCCCAAATTCGTCGGTTTTGGTCCGGACAGGACCGTACCGAGGACTGAATTAGCCCAAAAGCCGAGACCGCGAACCGGACCGACTCCGGTCCAGTCTCGGTCGGTCCGGTCCGTTCAGGTCATTTGCTCAGCCCTACTTGTGGATCCTATGAGTTTTTTTGTCGGGAGACAAGTATTTTAGGACGGAGAGAGTACTACATTATGGGCATCATTGTCTACATCCTGCCTCCTACCTATTGTTGTTTTAAAGTAGCACATTAGACATAATTAAGCAATCACAACTAATCCAAACAAAATTAAACTTGGGGATTTATAATTAACAAAACATAATACTAACTTCCTCCCATGTAGGAAACGCAGATTTAAGCGAAGCAAAGGCTTTTTGCGAATTAACATCCGTCGTATTTTGCGACAACAATATGCTCACTAATCCATCCAACACACTTTCCGTCGCAATAACATCCGTCGTCGTAACACCTTCCGTCGCTGTTACTGTCGCTGAATTCAGTCTCTGTTCGCGATACTTTGCGAACTGTTTAGGGAACCCATGGAAGGCTAAAAGGTCGTCGCGAACGTTGCGACAGTCTTGGGGTGTGGGTCGGGTGAAAGTCGGGTATGGGTCGGGTAAGGGTTTAATGGTGGTGATGGGTTTGATTAGTTTGGGCGGCGATGAGGGGGGGATTGACGATGAGGGTTTTCGCTTTCGGGCTTGGTTTTTTAGCATTGTGGTGAGTGGCGAGTGGTGGTAAGTGGTGGGGTGGACTATTTGGGTAGATGTTATTATTTGTTCATTTCTGTCTTAAGTTTTTACATTTTGCCTTAGAAATTTGTTTTTACATTTTGCCTTATTATTTAATGAATTTTACCCAATCTCTCATTATTTTTACCTTAGTGGTTGTCGTTAATTCTAGCTTTAGAAAACTGAAAACCTTTAGTCACATTTTTCAAACAATTTAATAAAAAAAAAAAAAAAAATCTCATTTTTAAATTTTTAACAAGAAAAACAAAAATTTCAATCTACTCATCTTATTTTTTCCGGAATTTTTAATCTATTATTCAAATGTCTCATTTTAAACCTAATTATCATTGGTAAGATCTCCACATTTTGCCCTCGCCGTCGCCGGCCACTGTTGCAATCCGAAGAATTTTTTTTATAAAAGTGAATATGACTCTATCTTAACGGGTTTTCAAAATTTTCGTTTTTTTTTTTCTTCTTTTTTTTAAAAGGAGAAATCTATTATCACAAAAATGATTACAAGCTATACAATGAATCAAAACCTTGCAATGGACATCCCCATACAACTTCAACTATATGCTAGCTTATATTAACATAACTTTACTAGACTAAAAGCATTCTATTATTCAATACAAAATACTACACATTGCTTCTTCAAATTAATTCTTCAATCTTTGGATCTTCACACCCCGTTTGCATTTTACATCTCTCACAGCTTGAGTATCTTTAACTTGGAAGTTCATCACTTTCAGCCTAATAGTTTCTTTGATAGCTTGCAGAACCAATTGTTCATGCTGCCATACAAAATAAACATCTGCTCCACACACAAGTCTTCTTAAAATGCTTCAAATTTTGTTGTTATTAGGCATACCAAACAATTCGACCACAATTTTGATCCCATCAATAAGACAAGTTCCTATTTATCATTTACTGTAACTCCATCCATATTGTTCTAGCAAACTTACATGTGAAAAAGAGGTGATTATGAGAATCTGGACATGTATTGCATAAGACATATTCCATTATCTCGTTAGGCTTCCAAACACTAATCCTATCATGAGTCATTAGCCTACCTTGGATTGCCATCCTGGCAGCAAAAGCATGTCTCGGAATGCATTTACTAAACCACACCACAGAGTTTCGGCTTACCTTTGGTTCATTACAGCAAAAATCCTTCCAAACACTCGTGATTTCAAATTTAACCTCTTTCCCCATGCTAATAACCAGAGTCGTATACGAGAGTGTGCGAGATGTGCTATCGCATAGGGCCTGAAAGTTTTAGGGGCCTCAATATATAACTCTTTATATATTTGTGGCCTCAAAAATCATTTTCAATATCAAAATGTTGACGATATATGAAATTTGTTCTTAATATTTGTTAAACTTAACTAAAAGTGAGCGAAAATGATGAAAAACTCATAAAAATTAAAGCTAGATTATTACAACTGGCAGGGTATCCGCGCGTTGCAACGGCGGGTACCCTGAAATAAAAAATTTCGATGAATAATGTATTTTAGTTTATTATGTTCTTTTTAACAATAAATTTACGGATATTAAGAATTTCGTATAGCCCGTGCCCGTTCGGGCTCGAACCCGTTGGCCGGTGTATGCTCGGGCTCGAGCCCGTTTGGTCCGCGCCCGTTCGGGCTCAAGCCCATTTGGCTAGTTGCCCGTTCGGGCTTGAATATTTATATAATGTGCTTTATTATTTGTAGTAGTGAAATTTAATGCATGAATTGTGTTTAATTTGGTTGTACAATATGCTTGATAATTTGTATTTCTTATGTATGGGGTGTTTTAATAACTGTATTAATTGTAACCAGTTAAATAATTGACTACATTAAATAGCATTAATGTAGTGTTTTGTTGTACACTATGCTTCTTGTCTTGTACGTCTGAAAATTATGTGCATTAAAGTGTTGTACACTATGTTTCTTTTCTTGTAAGTAGTAGTTATTATAGTCATTAATAACATTGACCACTTTAATAGCATTAATGTTGTAAGTCTGAAAATTACATCATGCTTATTTTGTTGTACACTATGCTTATTTTGTTGTAAATGAAAATTGGTTGCAGCTATTGTACATTGTGCTTAAATGGTTGTAATTTTTGGTGAAGGGTGTTTTTAATAGCGTTAATGTTGTTTGATAGAATTTTGGTCTGAAAATGACACCACGCTTTATTTTGTTGAACAATATGTTTACTTTGTTGTAATTCTAAAAATTGGGTGCATTAAAGTGTTATAAACCATGCTTAATTTCTTGTACGTCTTAAAATTAAGAGTGAGGTGCCTTCGTGCATTATATGTAGTATAGATATATTTTAAATTTTCATGTTTAGTTATTATATAAGCGGTTTTGCACAGGGCCTCCGCTAGGCCAGCTACGACACTGCTAGTAACCCAAACAGTATCATCTTTTCTTTCCTTGTTTACCACATGTAAAGGAACATTCATGAGAACATGGAAAATTCTCAACTCTTTTCTCAGAGAATCTAAAAACCAAAAAACAAAAAAAAAAATCTACAACTAAACAAACGCTACCTTACCAAATCAACACCATAGAAAAATCAAACCACACAAAAAACAACTTCCTTCTTATTTCATTTGGTCATCCAAATAATCAAACCATCTCCAATTTCTATCGTAAAGCGTAGTTGGAGAAACCAAGAATGTTTTAATGGCCTTAACATGTGTCGGGGAGGGAGAACGAGTGGTCTCTTCCTATATTAGGTATAGTCTTATAAGCAGGGGTGTTGAATAATTTGAAATCGAAAAATTGAACCAAATAACCGAGGAATCATATTGAATTATTGATATTTAAACTAAGTAAATCGGGTTTTTTTTATTCAATATAGTTTTTGTTGGGTTTTACTAATCATAACAATTATAGAAAACAAGTAAACATTATCAAAGCATGCAGTGGAAGTAATAGGAATAATACTTGTAAATTAATTAACTGAATTAAAAGTATATGCGTACCTTTTGCGAATTAAGAACACAAGAGATCAAGAACTAAGGAAACCCTAAAAATTAGGGTTTATACCAATCGACCAAACCCTTGTCGATTACCAAGAATTACCCAAACACAAACGTATTTTATCTTCGTTCTTGTACACACGTACTAATATCGAATCAACGTAAAAAGCTAGGTTCTTAAATCGCAAACAACCAAACACTTGTATTGAGCAATGTAAAATCGATCCCTAGGAGTTAGGGTGTTTGTAGATGGGCTAAGGCTCAAGAAGAGGAGAGGAGAAAAAGTTAGGGTTTGGGTTCTCATTCCCCTTGTTCGACCGGTTTTAGTACCCTAGAGGGGTTCTAGATCCTTCTTGACCACTAACTTCATATTTAGTCCTTTAACTTATCATTTAACGACCGTTAACCAAACACCGTTAAATAATAACTCTCGTTAAGTGTTTATTTGTGAATAATAATTAAATATATCACTTATATATTAATTATATATAAACATTGATTCTCATACGTATTGTGTGAAATTCCGAAGTCTCGAGTTCGAATCCGGTCATACGTACATTAAAAATATCCATAAACTTTTCAGCTCCCACTTGGATATTACTTAATATAGTAATTACATTGGTTTAGTCTAGCTTAACACGCCAATGCCCCCAGATCGAATCGAGTATGGTCTCCTGGAAAAAACCATTTAATGATTCATCATATTTACTTATCCTTTTGCTACTAATACTACATTTAACTATGGATATGGATCAAGTCATTCCGTAAGTTAATATTCTGTTTCTCGTTATATGTGATTGAACAAGATTACCAAATGATCCGAACGTATTCCAGATTGATCTTGGGTATGGCCATACAAACATCTTGTCAACCCTACGAAGGGCCCAAAATAGTATTATGCTTTGAAACAAATTCAAATAAACAAATTCTCTTGACTACAAGCAAAACTCATGAACTTTGCAACACTTCTGAAAATATCCCTTATTACTACCAATTACGGATAGCGTTAGACTATCTCACACAAGTGTACTACATTCATAACAGTTATCTGGTATCTTAAGTCTGAGGATAAACATTCATGATTTACTTAATGACAAAGATCCATAAAGTACAATCATGTTAAGTTGGGATCTGTCCTATATTCAATTCATTAAACATCATGTGAATATGGTATGTCCTACGCATCAATATACTTAAGTATATTCTACCGAAACTCATATTTGTCTTAATTCATTGACATTCCCACATTATTGACCGAAAACGGACTATTTAGAATAACATAAGTCATTCACGGATTAAACATGCAAATATAGGATATAATATTAAGAAAATGAAAAACAAACATAACAACTATTTTATTTCGTTAAAGTAATATTTGTTCATAACATCCTTTATCCAAATACTAATCACAGATCTGCATGAAACTACTAGCTAAACGAAGTCCTATCCCATTACCATGGTGAGTAAGCTTTTCCTTTGTTAAATGTTTCGTAAAGGGATCAGCTAGATTATCATCTGTGTGAACTTTGAGTAGATTGATTTCCCCTATGTCGACTTGTTCTCGAACATAGTGATATCGTCGAGGAAAATGTCTGGTGCCCTTCATGACTCCAGGCTCATTGGCAAATGTTATTGCTGCAGAGTTGTCACAATACACATTTAAAGGTAATTTGAATGAGGGCATAACTCCGAGTCCCGAAAAGAATTTCCTAATCCAAACAGCTTCCATCGCAGCTTCTAAAGCAGCTATGTACTCAGCTTCTGTAATAGACATTGCAGTCGTTTTTTGCTTCTTGCTCTTCCAGTCTACTGCTCCTCCATTAATGATAAATACATATCCCGTCTGAGACTTCTTGTCATCTTTATCAGTTTGGAAAGACACATCGCAAAACCCTGTAACATCAAGTTCTGCATCTGGATTCCCACCATACACTAGAAACATTTCTTTAGTAGCCCTTAGATACTTAAGAATGTTCTTAACAACATGCCTGTGTTTCACACCTGGATTCTGTTGATATCGACTGGTGATATTTTGTGCAAACGCCACATCAGGCCTTATACATCTTACCGCATACATGATAGATCCTACAGCCGAAACATAAGGAACTTTCCTCATGTGTGACACCTCATCAGGTGTTGACGCTCATAGTTCACTACTTAAGCCATGTTCAACTTGCATCGACAAATATCCCTTCTTGGAATTTTGCATATTAAATCTCTTCAATATTTTATCGATGTAAGTACTTTGAATTAGTCCAATCAACTGCCTTGATCTATCTCTGTAAGATCTTGATTCCCAGAATATATGCTGTTTCCCCTAAATCCTTCATAGAAAAGCACTTTGCAAGATAAGACTGTGGAAAACTAGAAGGGGAGGGTTGAATAGTTTTACCAATTTAAAACTTCCTTTTAAATATTTAGATCGACTTATGTCAATCTATTTAGTTGTTTATGTTGTACGTTGATAGATAGATATATAAACGTGTAATGAAAGATAAAGAGTAAGAAGCACATCACCACGACACAAGTTATTTATAGTGGTTCGGCTACAAGGACACCTTCCTTGCCCTACTCCACTCCCCGAGTCACCTACTCGAGAGTTCATAAACACTACACCAATCTCCTTATGGCGGAGAAGCCTTCACAACGTCGCTTAACCTTTTTCCGGTACAAAGCTAAACACCGAGTTCCTTCACACCAAGGGGAACCACACCTATCACAACGTCGCCTACCCTTTATACGGTGCTAGGCTAACCACCGAGTTCTTTCACACCAAGGAGAACTAATCCTATCACAACGTCGTCTACCCTTTATTAGGTACTAGGCTAAGTACCTAGTTCCATTACTATGGAGGAACTACTACCCTTTATGACACAACACCTAATCTCAAGGAGATCCACTCCTTGTTACAACATCATCACGGATATCACCATCCTTGGGAATAAACAAATACTTATATGTATAACGATGCACCTCATCGATTATACGACCTAGGCATTCTCTTCAAATGCAACTTGATTTGATACATCGGCACCCTTCACTAATGCCTTTGACACAACGCTTGGCACCCTTCACTAATGCCTTCGTCTTGACACCTTTAGCATTCTTCACTAATGCTTTGACACGGATGATGAGCACCTTTCACTAATGCTTTCATCTTGACACTATCGGCATTCTTCACTAATGCCTTCAACCCAACATTTATGGAGAAAGGAAGAACTATCAACAAGAGAACCTTAGTTATCTTGATGATGACGAAGCATGGCAACTCACGGACTTGAGCTTGCTCGTCTTCAAGAGATGGTGATCTTGCCTTTAAGAGGAACCTAGAAGATCACACAAAAACAAAAGACAAACTACATAGATCACTTGGATATGAGGTTAGAGGGTTATACTACTTGGGGAAATATGTATGTGAAGTAGTGAATAGAAAGGAAGAAATGGCTATCTATTTATAGAGAAAATTCTCTACTGTTCCCCGGATCCCACGGATCCCTTCCACTTGGGATCCGGCTAGCACAAAGCCAGGGATCCGTGGAACGCTCCTCTTTGCCCATGGGTATTTTTGGTTATGGGTCATGAGTCATGGGTTATGGGTTGATCCATGGTTTTCTTTCTAGATACATTGAACTTGGTTAAGTGGTATATATAAAACCATGGGTTATGGGTCAATACCATTTGCTAGTTTTTACCCATTTAGTATATACTTGTTTTTACCCATTTTAGTATACTTGGTTTAAGTATATGCTAACCCAATATGTAAACACTAGTTGTTGTACATATGTATTTAAATCATAAAATCACTTATACTTGTTTTAGTGTTTTATGTGAAAGCGTAAGTGTGTTAGGAAACTATCAACTCAAACTATTTACGTATTATATTTGTTTCGTTAAAATGATTTTACATTTGTTATCGACAAAACATTAGAAGATCGTAGAATATAAATAAACGTTTTTACGGCTTATTTGTATTAACAATCTCCCCCTTTTTGTTGATGACAAAACATAAAAATATTTTAAGGAAAAGCTAAAATTCGTAAAATTTTGAATTTGTAGTTTTTACTTTCTTCTCCCCCTTTTTGTCGAAACTAAAAGTGTTAAAAGAAACTAACACAATTTTTATAAGAAAAGGTATGTAAAAATGTAAAGAGAGCAAGTGACGGGAATGGTACTCGTCTTAACTCCCCCTTGACGAGTCCATCCCTTTGAAAGGGCGTCAAGGACATGACGTAAAATAAACTAATTGTGTTTGCAATTATGTTTGCAAATGGTTCGTCTAAGTGACGAAAAAACATGCTCCCCCTTGAAGATTGCAAAGTTGCAATGGGGTGTCATGAAGTATAGTCCAAGAACGGATTAAGTTGCAAAATTTTTTGCAATTACGTTTGGCACAAAGCTCCCCCTAGCTTTATGGTGTCAAAATCTTCATGTGTTATTTTGAAAATCTACATAGTAAAGGTTAGAAAACAAGAGTATAGTGCATAATTTCCTGCAAATAAAACTCAAGTTAGTAGAAATTTGTGCTTCTGTACCACGGATCCCACGGTTCCCTTATTGGAGGGATCCGTCTAGGCATTTTTTAGGGATCCGGCTATCTGGTGACAGTTTCTTCAGCAGTGAAGATGTGTCAAACAATGCTAGTGTGAAGACAATATATGTGCAATAAAGAGCACAACGCACAAAATAATCAAAGCATATAAATGTTCATTCAATAAAACAAGAGATAACCAAACAAATCTCTAAAACTAAGAGAATGAACTAGGACATACAAGTACCATTAAATACTAACTAGTTACTAGACTTAAAATGCTAAAATGTGCATGAGTCTAGGGATGAGTGGACTTGTTGATTTGATCCAACTTTGCAAGAAGATGATTAAACATGAAATGTATCTCATTTCGTACTTCTTGAACAAGTCCTTGAGTGTTTAGACAATTTGGACAATTATTGTCTTGGTTTGAGCCCGGAGGGAAATTGATATTTTGAGGAGGCTCAATGTGTGTTTGCAGGTCTTCATTTTGAGAGGTAGAAAGTGGTTCTAAAAATGAGGGTGGTAATGGAGCTTCTTCCATATGATCAAGGTTGTTCCTTGTCTCCCATGATGGGCTAGTTGGTGTTGTAGGTGGTTCCCTATTTAACGAAAAGGTTGGTGAATGGGAGTTTCTTTGTGGTGAGTGAAATAATGAATAGATGTTTGGGTGAGGGAGAGGCTCATTCGAGGAATGTAGACCATGCTCAATGAATGATGGTTTTGATGGCTTACTAGAACTAGCCATGTTTGGTTTTGAACTAGATGATCTTTTTTCTAGTCCGAAAGATTTGATGCTAATCCTTGCGGTTCTCTTAGCTTTTGGATGAGTTTGATGAGGTGAAATTCTAGCATCATTATTTCTAATGGGAGATGTTTCAGTGGATGAGATTTCATGGATCATTTGACCTTTTCTTTTAGATGATCCTATGGTTGAAGAGTTGTTGCTAAGAGCCTTAGTCATAGTGATGATAATGCTTGCAAGGACTTCTTAGTTGCTGATTTTTGAGATGTGAGTGAGAGTGATGACTTAATCCTAAGGTTGTTTGGTTTATAAAGAATAATTTGAATTAGGAAATTAAATTCTTGGCCACTTAGAAGACTAGGCATGCTCTTAAGGTTTTGATCAGCTCTAGGAGGATAATAAATGAATGCTAAAAGTGGTTAGAGAATCAAAAGGTGACTTGAATCTGAATATGGAAGCTGATTGAGGTTCTCTACAGCTACGGATCCCGCGGATCCCTCTCAGCAGGGATCTGCCTGGTTAAAGACCAGGGATCCGGCTATCAGACAGGTTTTTGGTGAAATGATTATGCTTTTGTAAGGTTTATTATTAATGGATTTCGAGGTTTTGACTTAATTTTGAATTCTTTAGCTGTTGGATATCTCAAATCCTCAACCATAACAAGTAATGGTGCTTAATGATGGTTTTGGCCAAGAAAATTGACCTTGGGTAGTCTAACTATATGTTTGACAAGGATTCCATTTAATTTGATGTGGAGAAATGGTGATAACAAGTCTTAGAAGTCAGATGATGTCCTAAGAGGAATTTACTAAAATCTTTAAAAATAAAGAGAAATGAAAAACTAATTTTTGTGCCTAATTTTGAATCAAAGATGATTGAGATCAATTTGCTAAAATTAAAAGATATGCCTAACTAAGTGCTATCAAACGTGATAGATAATGTGTGAGTGTTTGGAGCGGAATTATGGTGAGTTTTGACTAGTTGATAAATCAAAAACATTTCAAAAATATATCCTAGATAAGCCATGAATGACGGTGAGGTTTTCAATTATTTGAGGAAGACTTAGTTGGTTCTAGTATCTTATGTTTGACATGGTTGAGGTGATCTAGTAGACTATTTTGATGTATCCAAATATGTATTATATATCAGATGCTACGGATCCCGCGGTTCCCTTATGGGAGGGATCCGGCTAGTTCAAAAGCTGGGATCCGCCAACTGCAGATCAGAGAGCTTTCAGGAAATGTGCAACTTTGCACTTTATAGTAAATGCTTTTCCTAGTTGTTTATATGAGGACTAAATGCAAGTTCACAACTAATATAATGTACATCAAAGTAGGAAGAGCCAAAATTCCTAGAATGAGTGACGACGACCACTAAAGGAGTCGTAAAATCTCATTTTCCAAATACCTAAGTTAGGATTGCTTAGTGCCAAGATATGGCAATACCTACATACGACGAGCATAGTTTAAAGTGTTTACAAACCATTGTTTGAAATTGTTCATCATACATTTGAGTTCTAAGACCTTACCTCTCTTCTCCTCCTTCACTTCTTCACCCGTCCTCCACTCTTTATCTAACTATCTTCACTTCTTCTTCCTCAAGAAATTGGCGAAGCATTTGAAGATTCTCTTGGTTTGTTTCCATTCGGGTGATTCATTAGGGATGTTTGGCAATTGGTTAATGTAGTCCAAGGGGTCAAGATCGATATTTTCAACTGGGTTGCTACTACTCCCTTCACCTTCTCCTTGCCTCTCCCTTTCGTCCGAGGAATCCGTGGGTGGGTGTGGCCTCTTGCCTTCCACCATAAACCTTGTTGTTCTACCCTCGGTTAATGGTACCATAACCTTATTGCAAAAGCTATGATCAAAGGATTGTGGAGAAGGGTCTAATGCAAAGATGAATTTGGCAAGACGGGTTAGAAGCATTGCATACGGAAGCACCATCTTGTCCATGCTTCTTACACTTGCCATTCTCTTGACCATGTAGTAGGCAAGGTTAAACCGAGTATTGGTCACTAGGCAATAAATCATGAAGCTTAGACATGCGTTGGGGTGGTCCTTGTTTCCTACTAGGCACACCACATTTTCTCTTATCACATCTTCCCATTTCCTATACAATCCATACATTTCCGAAAGCTCCATTTGAAAAGGATCCCTATAGATCACTTTTTACTTCCTTGTGACTCTTGATGGTGATGCTCTTGGCATGAACACGGTGTCCCTTACCGTGGTTGCTTCCGGGATCAAGGTATTGTAGATATCATGATTATCAACCATTGTGTGTAGTTGTTCCAAAGACCATTCATTGGAGTACATACAAACGCCTTGATATAGAACCCCTATAATTCTTCCAAACTCAATAAGTGAAAGACTAAACTCTCACTCATTGATGGTAAAATCAATTGAGATGGACCCATCATCATTTCTAATTATACCCATTGTCTTGTAGAACTCAAGCACAAAGACCGGGCAAATTTGCTCGTTTATATCCAATAAACATTCAAACCCAATAGTTCCAAATACTTCCCTTATGTCGGTATTTGCAAGAAATGATGGATCAACAACTCTACCTTCATGAAAGAGTCTCCTTTCAAGCAACTTAAAGGCTTTCCTATCATCCGGACTTAATCCATTTTTCCTATGGTACATGGGTATGTAGTGAGCGGTGTCTTGGTAATCTTGTTGCTTGTTGCTTGGCATGATGTTCCTAAATAATACAACCACAATGTGGTGTTAATTGTGAATAGTAGCCTAGAGGGTTTGATCACAATTTTGCTCTCATCATCTTTGTTAACTTCAAGAAATGTGTTTAATTTGTATTAACAATGTTAATTCTTTGATTTAGATTATCTTAGAAAACAATGTGGTGACAAATTATGATAAACCCATTTGAACCCAACTCTTAAAGATGAAGAAATTGTAATCTTTAGAAATCAAGGAATTAAATTAACAATGTAGTAAAGATAGTACTTACACAAGTGATTGTTAAACTTGAAAGGAATGATCAAATTGCTCCTATGAACAGTACATGGGTTTTTGTTCGTGAGTCTTTGAGGTGAGTATTATTGTGGAACATCCACAGTGATCATTCTTGAGCATATACTGTCTTCTGTTGCACGGATCCCGCGGATCCCTCTCATATGGGATCCGGCTAGTATAAACTTAGGGATCCGGCATGACAGCAAAAGTCAGCTAAAAAATTCCTTGATAACTTTGGTTTGGGAGTTCTAAAACGCCTAGTGTTTTGGTGTTAAGGTTAAAACTTGTGGTTTGAGGTTTTGACGATTTAATACTATTCCTATTAGACGAGGTTCCCTTTTTAAGAATTAGTCATAATTCTTGGGAAGCTTTTCAAACATTATAATAAAATCCCATTTTATCATAATATAAGAAGTTTCACATGGATATTTATTGACATAGATGAAGTGTCAATAAATCCTTTGTGATGAATAATGATTGAGGTTATCGAATAACCAAGATATCATTATTACAAGTTGGTAATGTAGTTTATACAAATAAGTCGAAGAATACTATTTAGATGATGACTATAATATAAATAACTACTAGAACAATTACTAATAAATCATGCAACTAAGATTTTAATAATAACAATAAATGTAAGTAATTAAAGATCATACCTTTGCTAAATATTCTTTTTAAGAAAAGAAGTATTTAGATGTTTTGTGATCTTCTTGGAATCTCCATATTTATGTTGTAAGAATACTAAACATTCTTTTTGCGAAAAGAAATATTTAGATAAATTCTTTATGATCTTCTTGGTAACTCCAAATCTAAGTATGGATAATGCTTAAAAAAATGTTAGAGCATTTTATCATTATCCAACAATAAACAATATAATGATTTTTGAAATATGACAAAAATAATCCTTCTTTGTAGTTTTCAAACATACATGGATCGTATCAGGTTTTTAAAGTACAACATACTCTAAGAAACTTGGTAACAAAGCTCTGATGCCAATTGTGGAAAACTAGAAGGGGGGGGGGGTTGAATAATTTTACCAATTTAAAACTTCCTTTTAAATATTTAGATCGACTTATGTCAATCTATTTAGTTGTTTATGTTGGACGTTGATAAATAGATATATAAACGTGTAATGAAAGATAAAGAGTAAGAAGCACATCACCACGACACAAGTTATTTATAGTAGTTCGGCTACAAGGACACCTTCCTTGCCCTACTCCACTCCCCGAGTCGCCTACTCGAGAGTTCATAAACACTACACCAATCTCCTTATGGCGGAGAAGCCTTCACAACGTCGCTTAACCTTTTTCCGGTACAAAGCTAAATACCGAGTTCCTTCACACCAAGGGGAACCACACCTATCACAACGTCGTCTACCCTTTATACGGTGCTAGGCTAACCACCGAGTTCTTTCACACCAAGAAGAACTAATCCTATCACAACGTCGCCTACCCTTTATTAGGTACTAGGCTAAGTACCTAGTTCCATTAATATGGAGGAAATACTACCCTTTACGACACAACACCTAATCTCAAGGAGATCCACTCCTTGTTACAACATCATCAAGGATATCACCATCCTTGGGAATAAACAAATACTTATATGTATAACGATGCACCTCATCGATTATACGACCTAGGCATTCTCTTCAAATGCAACTTGATTTGATACATCGGCACCCTTCACTAATGACTTTGACACAACGCTTGGCACCCTTCACTAATGCCTTCGTCTTGACACCTTTAGCATTCTTCACTAATGCTTTGACACGGATGATGAGCACCTTTCACTAATGCTTTCATCTTGACACTATCGGCATTCTTCACTAATGCCTTCAACCCAACATCTATGGAGAAAGGAAGAACTATCAACAAGAGAACCTTAGTTATCTTGATGATGACGAAGCATGGCAACTCACGGACTTGAGTTTGCTCGTCTTCAAGAGGTGGTGATCTTGCCTTTAAGAGGAACCTAGAAGATCACACAAAAACAAAAGACAAACTACATAGATCACTTGGATCTGAGGTTAGAGGGTTATACTATTTGGGGAAATATGTATGTGAAGTAGTGAATAGAAAGGAAGAAATGGTTCTCTATTTATAGAGAAAATTCTCTACTGTTCCCCGGATCCCACAGATCCCTTCCACTTGGGATCCAGCTAGCACAAAGCCAGGGATCCGTGGAACGCTCCTCTTTGCCCATGGGTATTTTTGGTTATGGGTCATGAGTCATGGGTTATGGGTTGATCCATGGTTTTCTTTCTAGATACATTGAACTTGGTTAAGTGGTATATATAAAACCATGGGTTATGGGTCAATACCATTTGCTAGTTTTTACCCATTTAGTATATACTTGTTTTTACCCATTTTAGTATACTTGGTTTAAGTATATGCTAACCCAATATGTAAACACTAGTTGTTGTACATATGTATTTAAATCATAAAATCACTTATACTTGTTTTAGTGTTTTATGTGAAAGCGTAAGTGTGTTAGGAAACTATCAACTCAAACTATTTACGTATTCTATTTGTTTCGTTAAAATGATTTTACATTTGTTAATGACAAAACATTAGAAGATCGTAAAATATAAATAAACGTTTTTACAGCTTATTTGTATTAACAAAGACTTTACATCTTGTAAACTTGGAATGTCTTTTCCCATGATCAATATGTCATCGACATATAAGATAAGGAAAATAACATTACTCCCACTAGCTTTCTGATATACACATGGCTCATCAAGATTTTGAGTGAAACCAAATTTCTTGATTTCTTCATCAAACTTCTTGTTCAATTGCCATACGCTTGCTTCAATCCATAAATGGATCTTTGAAGTTTGCATACACGCTTTAGAAATTTTGGATGCACAAAGCCTTCAGGTTACACCATATAGATGTCCTCATCTAGGCGACCGTTTAAGAAGGAAGTTTTTTACATCCATTTGCCATATCTCATAGTCATAGTACGCAGCTATGGCTATAAGAATCCTAATAGCTCTAATGTCTGCTACAGGAGAAAAAGTCTCCTCGTAGTCCACCTTAAAAGTTTGAGTAAATCGTTGAGCTACAAGACGAGCTTTATAGGTGTGCACATTTCCATCCATGTCAGTATTTATCTTATATAGCCACTTACTTCCCACTACCTTAGCATTTGGAGGTAAGTCAACCTCTATCCAGACTTCGTTATCTCTCATGGATTGCATTTCCCCATTCATTGCGACTTGCCATTTATCATTTTCAGGACTAATCATAGCAGCCTTATAGTTAGCAGGTTCACCAAGATCCCCTAACATATTTTCCTCAACTTTTACGTTAAGACATAGACGTTCAGGTGCACGTGTAGTCCTTACAGATCTACGTATGGGTACCACTTCAACTTCAGGTGGAACACTCAGACTTTCAGGTTCTACTTGAGGTTGGCTAGTGTTTTCAGAAGGTGATGTATCTTCTTGATCATCCTCAAGATCATAAACTCTCCCACTGAATTCATGAGATATGAGATCCCTTTCAAGGAAGTCTCCATACCTAGCAACAATTACTTTGTTTTCAAGTGGAAAGTAAAAGAACCCATAGTTTCCGTTGGGTATCCTACGAAGATACACTTAACAGATCTTTGTTGTAGCTTATCAGCTGAGTCACGTTTAACAAACGCCTCACAACCCCAAACCTTTAAGTAAGACAAGTTGGGAGCTTTTCCATACCATAGTTCATATGGAGTCTTATCAACCTTCTTATTTGGAACCATATTCAAAATGCGAACAACAGTTTCTAAAGCATAATCCCAAAAGGATAAGGGAAGAGTTGTAAGATTAAACATTGATCGCACCATGTCTAACAATGTACGATTTCTTCTCTCAGATACATCATTTTAATGTGGAGTATATGGAGAAGTGAGTTGCTGGACAATCCCACACTCAACAACATAATCTTTAAACTCTTGGCTTAGGTATTCACCACCTCTATCGGATCGAAGAGCCTTAATCTTCTTTCCTAGTTGCAATTCTACTTCATTCTTGAAAACCTTAAATGTTTCAAAGACTTCATGTTTATGTTTAAGCAAATAAACATAACCATAACGACTGAAATCATCTGTTAAGGTTAAGAAGTAGCTAGCACCCTTCTTTGACACATGTCTTAGTGGTCCACATACATCAATATGTATCACACCAAGAAGATCAGAAGCCCTTTCTAAACGATTTGCAAAAGGTTTCTTGGTCAGCTTCCCAGATATGCAAGACTCGCATTTATCAAATGATTCATCATTGATATCTTGCAAAAGCCCACCACGTTGCAGTTTTTGCATGCGTTTCTTGCCTATGTGAGCAAGTCTACAATACCAAAGATATGAAGAATCCAAATCACTTTTGATTCTTTTACTATTGATGCTAAAAACAGAATTATTTTTATCAATCACTATATCATGCAAATCAATTTCAAACACACCATTTACTTGAATAACTTTAAAGTAAAAAACATCATTTAAAGAAACCGAAATTCCATAATCAGTAAATGTATGAATAAAACCAATATCTTTCAACAAGAAAACAGAAACGACACCCCTAATTATAGAAGGTGCGTAATGGCAATCGTTCAAAGACAGTACTAACCCCGAAGGCAAAACTAAATCAAACGTACCTATAGCTTCAACGACTGCATGTGCTCCATTACCCACGTACAGGTATTGTTGTACATAGACGAGTTTCCTTGCACCTCTAAGTCCCTGCAATGTATTACAAATGTGAATACCACATCCAATATCATATACCCAGGAATTTATTTGATGAGGAAATGAAAATAATTTTATCATCAAAATAGTACTTGAAGTGCTGGCAACAGAACCAACATTTTTATACCTCTTTGTACGCAACTCATCGAGGTAGAGTGGACAGTTCCTCTTCCCGTGTCCTACCTCCGTGCAGTGATGACAAGCCTGATCCCTTTTAGGATTCTCTTTCTTTTTAGGGGGGGTACTTCTTGGGTTCTGGTTGATAAGCCATAACTTGTTTTCCCTTATCAGCCTTACCCTTACCTTTCCCTTTCTTGTTTGCTTGCGGCTTATTAGGCTTAGTAATCCTACCCTTCTAAATAGCAAGTACATGAGGTGTAGGAGCCTTTTTGGGCAAACCTTTTTCGTAGTCAATGAGCATTGCATGCACCTCACTAACTTTCTTCCCCGTGCAATGCATATTGTAATTGCGAACGAAACCATCAAATTCCTTGTGAAGGGATCTGTTGATAAGGCCAATTTGTATGTCATTAGGGTAAATGTAGTTGAGTCTCCCAAGCTGGTCCATGTAACTCATCATTTCCAAACAATGGGCACTCACAGGTTTCCCTCATCCCTGTTTGCAACTGTGTAGAGAATCTATCAAATCATATAACTCTACAACTGCAGGCTTTTCAAACAACCGAATAAGTTCGGTGAGCATGTCCTTTGGGAAGTAATTTTCAAACTGTTTTTTCAAGTTTGGAGACATACTTCCAAGCATAAGGCAGGCGATCTCATTATGCTTGTCATACTCTCTTTGCCATGTTGCCCTTAAAAGGAGTAGCATTTGCTTCAGGTTCAGGAGGACAAGGCATATTCAAATAATCTGATCTTTTGGCAACACGCAAGATAATTCTGAGTTGCCTATACTAGTCATTGAAATTAGCGCTGCCAGTCAATTTTTCGTGATCAAACATTGATTTGAACGACGAACTTAGTGCATTAGTTTCAGGTTGAGCCATTTCTATAGAAAATAAAAGTTCAAAAGTTAGTACTTTCGATAATTCAACCTTTTAAGAAAATAAAATACCCTTGGTCAATATTCATATTAACCATAGAATTTTCCTTGAATCTAGGACCCTCATGGTCATAGTTTCACCACACCAGTTGATCTGCTAGTGATGAAAATATTCAATAGGTAATTGTCGAAAAACAATAATTGACAAACAAGTTTTCACTTCCTAGAAAATATGGGATTTACAATTTTGCCAAACAATTATGCAAATGTAAGCATGTTTTATCCCATCTTATGCTTTAAGTCATAGATCTCACTAACTAACTTAATTAAGTTGTCTAATTTAGAAACTGCAAATTTATTCCAGCTGAGTTCTCACACAACATGATTTACCTTGTTATTGCAATCTAGCTAAGTTCCCACATAACATAAATTACAACTTCAAGTGTTTCTTATCTTTAGATGGCATAAACTTAAATTTTAAGGCTACAATTTTGATGTGTAATCAAAACTTATGTACGAAGAAGCATGCATACATCTTCATAACATAAAAAATTTCAAAACTTTACTCATAGTTTTTAAATTACTAAGATTAAATTCTACAAAGTTTTAATCGATGCGTTGAGAAACTTAAAACTTTGCATTAAGATGCTTCGTACATATAATGGTTATACTTGGTAGCTCCAAATACAACGCATAAAGTGGCAGAGAAGCTGGTCAGCGCGAAACATATTATATATAACCCTTTTTCTTTTGAGTCACAATTTAATGTCGAACCCTCCTTAAACCACTCTTATAGTTTGTTATAATGGGTGAGTCGTTCTAACCATTTAGTACAGTCGCATCAGTCGACTAAAAGTTAAAGATTTAATACTTAGAAAACAAATTCAATTTCACCATTATTTAGTCCGGTTAATTTTCTATTCTTAAATAACCATTTTTACTTACAAACGTGTCATACCAATATAAACAAAAAGCAATTAATAAAAATTATAACGAACTCAAATAATATACATATAACTTAACAATTAATATATGTAAAAACAAATAGCCACATGCATAATTTGATCGATAAAACATAATAATCAATTCTAGGAGTAAAAACCATGCATACATTAACTAGGGCTTTCACCTACTATAGTAAGTGAGCCACATACATCGACAAGTCGATTGCGTAAGCCTTTGTTAACTATATACCATATTGCACATAATGAATTATTATTAGATATGTTGAGGTCTTCCCCAATTTTATAATTATCAGACTAATTACATGTGAATTTTACTTAAAAATTAATCAAAACAATCAATAAACAATAATCCATAGCAAAACATGCATGTTCCACCATGGATTCCTCATAACAATTATAATCCCAAGATACGCATATAATCATGGCACATAACAATTATTGATAATAGCCACATAAAATATACATGCAATCTTAGGGTTTCTACAAGTTTTACAAAAAAATAAAACTTAATTAAAAACTAAAAGGGTATTCGACCCATATATCACAATTTAGGGTTTCAATTTTTAAAACCCTAAAAACCATAAAAACATGTAATAATCATAAAGATTCAATTTTTATGTGTTTCGGTACTTAATTACAACATATTAACGGCTAGTGATGCCACTGTTGGGTTTTACTAATCATAACAATTATAGAAAACAAGTAAACATCATCAAAGCATACAGCGGAAGTAATAGGTATAATACTTGTAAATTAATTAACCGAATTAAAAGTATATGCGTACCTTTTACGAATTAAGAACACAAGAGATCAAGAACTAAGGAAACCTTAAACCTTAAAAATCAGGGTTTATACCAATCGACCAAACCCTTGTCGATTACCAAGAATTACCCAAACACAAATGTATTTTATCTCCGTTCTTGTACACACGTACTAATATCGAATCAACGTGAAAAGCTAGGTTCTTGAATCACAAACAACCAAACACTTGTATTGAGCAATGTAAAATCGATCCCTAGGAGTTAGGGGTGTTTGTACGATCGGCCAAGGCTCAAGGAGAGGAGAGAAGAAGAACTTAGGGTTATTTGGTGATCCAAGATTCATTAGAATGAATGCAAGAGGCCTTGTATTTATACTAATTCAATACCTTGGTCTCCAAGTTTGGGTTTTGGTTCCCATTCCCCTTGTTCGACCGGTTCTATTACCCTAGAGGGGTTCTAGATCCTTCTTGACCACTAACTTCATATTTAGTCCTTTAACTTATCATTTAACGACCGTTAACCAAACACCGTTAAATAATAACTCTCGTTAAGTGTTTATTTGTAAATAATAATTAAATATAATACTTATATATCTATACTACTATATAAAACATTTGAGACTTTCTAATATAAGAAGTCTTAAAAAAAATTAAGACCAAAAACATTTCTTTAATAGGAAATTAAAGAGTCATTAGTCAATGAGATTTGAATTGTCTGAATTTCATTTGAATGTCTTAAAGAGCGCAATTCGTAACAGATATCTTTCATTAAACATGTTTAATGAAAAAAGAAAACTGCAATATAATTTAGAAAAAAATGCCTAATCATTAATACATTTTTAATTCATGCTTTTAATCTACACTATAACTTATGGGATATAAATACCCACAAACAACCTACAATCAACAATACAACCACAAACAAAACACTCAGTATCTCACTCCCCATCTCACGAGATCAACATCTTCCCAAACAAAAATCAGGTACCCGCCGCTGCATTGCGCGGGTACCCTTCTAGTTAATTATATATATACATTGATTCTCATACGTAATGTGTGCAATCCCGAAATCTCGAGTTCGAATCCGGTCATACGCACATTAAAAATATCCATAAATCTTTCAGTTTGCACAAAGTATTTTTTTTTTTTTTTTTTTTTGATGTTATGTTCCAATCGTAATAGAAACTTAGAGAGCTCCTTGTTCAACCATTTAGGCTACCAAAGAAAGTCGAACCCATGGCTCTAACATATGAGGTCCGACCGAAATTTGTGCGACCACTTTCGAACGTTTTTTCTTGCCATCCCAAGATGTTTTTTCATTGATGTTAAAACCAAGTCGCTTTTAGTACCTTCGGGACACCTCAACAGTCACAAAGCTTTTAAATGGAACTGAGAAATTATAGGTATTCTCGTTCATATTATGAAGGATCCTAAATGCATCTACTATGGTTAAAATATATAAAGCTTTATAAGTGTTTCATGTCATCACACATCACTCTTTTGAGTTTATAAACATTTTTTCACTATAATAAAAATGTACAACTTAATAAATGCTCCACATTACACATGCATTAATTGTGTTGAGTTTATGAAGATGTCGATTTTTTTCATGCCACTTACATCTCTCACTATGGTTGAAACAAAATATAAACTTTTTCAAAAGTTTTTTAAACTTATTCATGAACCTCCTATAGTAAATACTCTAACGTGTATAAATGCATCGGAGAAATATGGCAAACTTCTAACTACGGAGTTGACTGCAATGTGAAGCGTGTGTAGCATTGGCATGACAAGTTACTGGGTTGGTGCTACAATTGAGTCATATGACTCATGTTCACAATTTAATATCTCTATTGCACAACTATCTTCATTGTTAGTGTCTTTAGCTTTTATGTAAGGTCGGTTACAAAAGACAGAGATTAGCATTAAACTATTAACAAACAACCGGAAATATTATAAGATGGTTAAGTTGAGTTAGTTTCTTGGAATAAGAGGGGTAAACAATAGAATAATACAAAAATTGAAAGTAACAAGATTGTTTGACAATAACATCCACCATTATCAATTTTTGAAAAGGCGAAAGTATGGGGAATATATTTTTATAACGAAAAAGATGGTATCCCTTTTTATTGGCAACACAACTCGGCATATTCTCTTTCTTTCGAAATGCGTTATATGATTTTACCTAGAGTAACAAAGGTATCAAATAATATTAACAATGTCTGATTTTAGAACCCAAATAAACAACGGAGATGAATACCCAGTACTCAGTACTCACCGTCCAATATAATTGCTGTACTCATTTTCGTATGAGTTTTGATAGTGTTTATGTAAGATGAAGATTAACATATACTTTGTTGAAAGCTGTATTTTATAGTAACATGTTTGCAAGTATGTTATCGTATCAACGTGGGCTCAAATACACTTGTTTCGGTTCTCATTTCTCAAGTAGTCAACTACCAAGTTGACCTCACATGAAAAGCGCGTGAGGCGTCTAACTAGCCTTAAATAATGTTTGTTAATCAGAAGGACCACTGTGGAAGCAAAATGGAGACATTGAAGACGTATAGTGCATTTATTTTGAAATTCTGACTGAACGCACGATTTTGGGACAACCTTAGGACTAATGATGTAATTTTATTCTAAGAAAAAATATGTGAGTATATGACTCTAACTTGTGTTTTGAATTTATACTTTTGGGTTCGAATGTTCTGAGATTTTGGAACTGGGACTACCAGATTTTGGTTTTGTGTTCAGATCGCAGTTGATTGGTCGGATTTTGTAGGTTGAATGCGATTACAAGAATAGATGAAGATGCATACAAATCACATTCTACCTTTTTTTTTTTTTTGAAAAGCTACATTCTATCTAAAATGACAATTTGTCTAAATCATAAGAAAGATGACGGCCTTTACTAGCAAAACCATGGATTTGTATGTGTTTTGAATACTGTTTGTGCTATGTGTATCTTAATAAGGTTTGGAAAAGTCATATCATGATAGCGTTTTAATGTTTATAGACAACTCATTCTTCATTAAATTTATCAACCATCACTTGAATACGACATACCATCTAACATTCAATTGATTCCTAAGATTTATATTGGATGAGAGGAACGTTTTTCAGCCTTATTTTTATACCAATTTCAAGTCAATAACCTACAAACCAAGTCTTACATAAAACTTTACAAGAAGTGTTATAAAAAATCATCATTTACAATTTCCTTCCACCCTAGCAAAATTACATCGCAAAAGACCAAGACCAATAATAACTAACCAATAATAATTTATACTGAATCAGATTAACAAAAAGTATTCTACCAAACCAGCATCAGAACTGAGTTGAGTTGCCTCGGTACCGAGTCTGAGTCACCCCACCCTCAATCAAAGCATCCCAATCCATACTATCTCCACCCTCGTCGCGCTCACGAAGCATCATCAGCATCCGTTTTGCCTTCTCTCGAGCCCGCTCACTTCCTTTCTCCTCCACTACACGAAGCACATCCATCCCTCTAGCCGCCCTGGCCAACCCCTTAAACCTCATACTTCCATTACTCAATGAGTACAAACACGCCACACAATTCTCACGAGTCGACTCATTCGAATCCACATTTTCAGTCCTCAATTTCCTAAACAAACATTCAACTGCATTTGAGTCTAGCAAAGCCGATTTTCCCTCATTAGAAGCAGCTAAATTACACAAAACCAATAACACCCTTCCAGCTAAACCAGTCTCAAGCATTGTCAACAGAGTTGAACACGCACCAAGTTTAACCAGCTTAACTCGATTACTCTGCACCAACGACAAATGGTACAAAGCCAAAGCCGAATCATGCCTAGTCCGCTCACTATCAGAATGCAAGGCATGAAGCAAAGGCTGCAACGCGCCCAACACTCCAATAGCAGTCTTATTCTCCTCCTCCAACGCCAAACTAAAAATCGCCCCAGCAGCATGCTCCTGAGACTCAGCAAACCCCGCCTTCAACACATCAATCAAAGGCGGAACAATCCCCGATCTAACAATCTTCAACTTATTCCCTTTCTCAAGCGACAAATTCACCAAAGCCGCCACAGCATTCGTCTGCACAGCAGCATATCTCGAAACCAAACACTGACGCAAAGACGACAACAACCTCCCCGTACACAACGAAACCCTAGCCTCTTCATCACTTCTAGTAACCTTCCGTAACATAATCACAGTCTGTTCCTGCTCATAAACATCCAAACTCAACAACTTACTACTAAACATAACCTCATCCCCACCATTACCATTACCATTACCATTACCATTACCATCACCATCCATTCCCCCTTCCTCATTCACCACCTCAGACGACGTCGAAGCAGAAGGCGAAGACGAATAACACAACGGCCGCGTCACAAACGGCAAAGGCGGAGTATCCGGAACATTCGCAATAACCGATTCCTCGCTACTCGAAGAATAAAATCTACCATAAGGAACAGATCTCGGATTCAGCTCCGTAACAGCGTGAGTCAGCTTAGCATCCGCTTTATCACTCACCCCGTTAAGCAAATCACGTTCCGAAACCCTAATCCTTGTATCACTAGTCTCGCATTGTGATGACGTCATCAACGCCTTGACAGAATATTCTACAGTACTGTAATCAGGTGCGTAACGAGGTGCCTCGTAGCCAGTTAAGCTACACCAATTACTAATAGCTTTTCTCAAAGCCAAGTTAGGTATAACAGTACTGAAATCAGCCTTAGTACCAGCTAAAACTGGTACAAACCCTAGGTCTTGACATACTTCAATTGAAGTCCGTTCAAAAGTTTCGCCTGATGAAACTACTACTGGATCATACATCAGTAGACCTGATATAGGACATATGAATTCATCTAACGGTTTTGCGGTTTTTACGGATTGTGTTGTTGTTGATGTTGACGGTGAGGGTTTGTGGAAGGAGAATCTCCAACGGCGTTTGCTGTTGGTGTTGGTGTTGGTGTTGCTGTTACCTACCATGGTTTTTGAGTTTAATAATAAGTGTTTTTTGTGATGTGATACATGATGTTATAGTAGGTGAAGGTGAAGGTGAAGACTTTGTCGTCGGAGAATAAAAGGGAATTTTTCGGTCAGGGAGATTTGGGATTGGTTGGGAAGATTTTTTTTTGTGATATCAAAAGTATTTATTTTATGTGATTTTGTTACTTGAGAGATTAAAGAAGGCATGGATAATAAATAATGAAAGTCATGAACATATATCGTGCGTTTACTTAATTGTTATGGTTATTTAATTGTTTCCTAAGTCATTATTCCTTGATCTTGAATGGTATGTTTTGTGTTAAACATATCTTAGTTATGAATCTTTCCTTATTTTAATTTGGAATCTTTTATAATGTTTCTTTCTTATGCAAGTGTATGAGACAATAAAATGATTGAAAGTCATGGTTAGGATATTTTTAAAGTGCGTTTGGTATATTGTCATAAATTATAATGAGTATATGTATAGGTATAATGTAGGTTTTTCAGGAATGAAAGATTTATACATTCTCTTTTTTAGTGATATGAAATATGAAATATATCCATATATCATTATCATATTTAGAATATTTACATCTTAAACAAACACATGATTGGAATGAAAATTCATTCCTTTATTCATATATCGGGATACCAAACGCACTCTTAATGACTAATGAGATGTTTATTAAAGATTTTAGATAAAGTAAGACATAAAATGGTTTAATCGAGGTGCATAGTGTGGAACATATATATTTGCCTTTATTACCCACAACTTCACTCCTCTCACAAACTCGCACCATAAGCAACCCTGTGCATCTTCTTGGGCTTTCCCGTATACCACTGTTGTTTTTGTTGCCTCGATCTTGAAACAAACAAAATTATTCTCTCTAGACGCGTCACCTTCGACGAAACCCAATTTCTCTACCGATCCATGACACCCAACGCCCCACCTACATATACCTTTTTAGGTCTCAAATTGGCATTCCCGTAAACGAACCCCCTCGAATCCCCTCCCATTACATACATCCTTGATATGCGTACAACGCGCGTTCGGGGTCAAAGGAGCTTCCTTTTCGTCGAGCAAGTTTTTCAACACCCTAGGCAGTGAACCTAATCGTTGTAGCGTAGTATTAGGGTAAGCCTTAGGAATTGATATCGTTCTCTAGAGGAATAGGAATGCTAGTGAGAAATTACTACGCTAAGGTTGGGGTTGAGGAATATTATTTTTTATCTTTTTTATGTTTTTTTTAGAAAATGGAAAGGTACGAATCTCGCGGTTTGGATTTGGGGGTTGGTATTTCTACTGATTACTCTACTATTATCTAATTATCTGATTAACTAAGCTAAGGTGAGTGTAGTCTATTTCTAATTGATGTGTGCTCTTATGATGATTAAAAATGTGTTTACTTAGATGTTATTACTCCCTAGTTATCTCCTATTGATGGTTGAATTGTCACGTCCTTATTCTTAACGCGTTGTGTTTCTAAGGTCGTAGGGTATGCGTTTATCCCTAACTCTTTGAAGCTACCTAAGGTTAATGACTACGAAATCTCTAGGATTCATAAACTTAACACTAAGGTTATCTTTGGATATTTAGCCTACAATTCCACTAGTAACTATAAGCTAAGGTTCAACAAAGACTAATCAAGCATTAATAACACAACGAATGACCTATCGTAATACTAGGTCAATCACACTTAAGATAAGAGACAACCAATCAATATTCAATAACTAGGTTTCATATTATCTAAGCAAACACACAAGTAAATTAGCCAGACATGGAGAACATGCAAGCATACACACAAACAATTGAAGACATGATTGAATCAATGAAGTAAAACACTTATCTTGTTGTAAAATAGGGTATGGAACCCTAAGATACTGCCCAAGACAGCCTTGGTTCGGTTTAGGTTTTTACTCCACAAAACTACCTCTCTAAAACTAAAAAATTCGGATTCTATATATAATGTTACAAAATGCGACGACGTCACTCTTTAATTGTGACGCCGTCGGGTCGCCGCCATTAGGGTTTCGTCTTGGCCACGTCAACTCTGTGACGGCGTCTCCTTATGCTTGTGACGCCGTCGGCTTCAACCTCTGACGCCGTCTGGATCCAAATCTAGGCCGTCTGAGTTGCGACGCCCTACTCTTTTAAACCTGATGCCGTCACTTGTAAATAAGCAATTTTCTCTCTGAGTCGTCTCAAGATGTCTCGCGACGGCGTCGCATTTAAGCAGTGACGTTGTCCCCTTCATTTTCCAGCAGGTTGAGTGTCTCGATTCTTGACTTGGCCATTTTCTTCGTATATTCGTGCCTTTTCATCCGAATAAGTGTCATTCCAGCAATTTGCCTTCAAGAGACCTAAAAAGTGAAAAGGAATGAAATTAAGTAATAACGGATACAAAAGTGATCAATTAAGGGCTTAAATGACCCCTCAAAAGTGTACCTTTTAAATCCTTATCAAATATCTCTACACTTGGTATTTGCTTATCCTCAAGCAAATGTGCTTTTGGCAAATTAATTTATAAGTTAGGGGTCATGAAACATTAGTTTAGAACGATTAACAACACATATAAGCCCCGCAAAAGTTATAACAAGCACGAAAATTACATACTAGCACCTCACAAGTGGTGTTTGGATACTCTCATCTTTCGGGTGTATATGAAATATATCAAGCTGGAAATGGAAGATAAACACTCATTAACTGGTCATAGTACATAGATTACCATAGGCTTGAGACTAGATCAAACCTCCATCGCTTTGGCGTAAGCACCTAGGAAATACTATCCAAGAGGTCTTTTAAAGGGTTGTAACATTAGGCTTACGGTAGGGAAACAAAGGGTTTGGTGGGATAGGCGATTTAGTGGTGGCAAGTCAAAAATCTTTATGTTACAAGCATGCGAAGAATGGCGTTGCTAAGCCAAGACTCGACACTCTAAACTCTAGATAAATTGAAACAAACGAACATAAATTTAAATATAGATGTAGGATGGTAGCCCATATGTTTTTTTTTTTTCATTTTTTTTAACACTCTATTTTTTTTCTTTTCTCTTTTTTCTATTTTTTTTTTCGATTTTTTTCCCATACAGTTTTACTCTACCATCCTCTACGATAACATCAAAATAATAGGGATTTATAGGCACATCCCTACACTTGAGTTTTTATTACTCTAACACTAATTTGACCCGAATTGAAAAGATCAAAACACTTGGAGTATATTATTACGTAAATAAAGGGAATTTGAATTTAACGTTCCTTTCCCGTCATTTCATAAAATTTAACTTTTCCCATGAGTCCCAATCGTCCCAAAACTGTGTACAAAGGATATGACTCGACTTAGAAACTTACACAAGCAACTAGATAATTGAACTAAGGGTTTAGTATGATAACAATAATGCACTAAGAGTGAGTGCATACAAGGTAGGCTAAGGCGATTTGGGTGTACATTTGGGGGTGGATTGTAAAAAATGCTCTTCATTGATATTCTGGAAAACCGAAATATCACGAGAACCGCGAAAAAGATAGGCTCTGAGGGGTTAACTAGAGGTATCGTGTACTAAAGATGAGTACAACGCAAAGGTGTGGGGGAATTACTCAACCGGTGTGGATGAAGTAATTGTATTACGGGTATCAAACAAGGGTTATCCTAATGCCTCTTATCATTTAGTTATTCCTAACTACACAAGTGTAGTCTTACTAGCGATCTCGGAATGCATCACAAAACAAGTTCTAGAATCTATTATACTACCGGTTCACACTCGAAGCATTAAAGTGGAATGCTTTAATTCCTACAAATCTAAGGGCGATCCTCACATTTTGGGTGGAATTTAAGTGGTAAAGCGTTTTTGTGCTAGTCATATAACTTCCTATCCATGAGACACTTTATTAAGACTAGTGGCCCACTCCTACATGTCATGAAAAATTTTAAATTTGGTGCCAAAATAACCCTAACCGATATTTCTCATGGTTTATTACACAAATGAAATTGGACAAGGAAAATAATCAAGGATAAGCATAGTTTCAAAGTTCCCGTTTTATTTTCCCTCCCTACACTTAAACTGAACATTGTCCCCAATGTTCCCCGAAAGTATCAAAGTTGATAATGGAAGGTAATTAAAAATGAAAGATACTAGTGCTCCCCTGATTAGCTCGGTAGGATCCGTGTGAAGTAATGGTTAAATCTTTCTTCAAGAAGAGTGTTTGCGTTAAAAGCTCCTTCCAATCTTATGTATCTTCTTCTTGATAAATTAAACCTGCGCACTTGAAGAAAACAAACGAAACCTTTACGTAAAATCGGCGGTAACAATATATATATGACTCTACTAAACTAGGATATAATGCTTGTGGAATGGATGTTCACAGATTTTCTGGAAAATTAAGACCTGGAAAACTCCAAAAATTTATAAGTAGCTCAGAAAACGAGAAAAAATTAGTAAGCAGTTTCTACTCCTCCTGACGCCGTCAGGTTATCCTGACAGAAACTGGTCTGCGATTTTCTGGAAAAAATTCTGGAAAATTTTTATCTTTAGAATCTGGAAAATTTCCTGCAAAACATCCATTATGACTCGATACAAGCATTTGACTCGAACAAACACACACATATATATCTTTTAAATAATTGTAATTCTCATGTTCACGTTCTTTTTGAGAACGTGTGTAATCCTCCCTACACTTATCCCTTATGTAAAATACCTTTATATGTAATTAAGACGAGGTTAAAGACAAAATAAAGCATTTTTACAAATTTAAATATGAGAATAAACAATCAATAAAAGATATATGACATAAACAAGCAAACAATTAAGCATGGGTTGCCTCCCATGAAGCGCTTTTCTTTATTTATGAGTCTTGTAGCTAGACTCGAAGTCGTGCCCCTACGTAGTCTTGTGCACACTTACGTGCCCATACCTAAGCCATTCCAATGTTCTCTCGCTCTTCTTGTAATCATCTCCTAACTCTAAGCATTTTTTATAATACCTCTCATTTTTTTCATAGGTATGCCTAAGTCCTTGTTGTTTATCTTTCTCACTAAGTATCAGAATAGGAGCCATATGATTGCATGCCTCTATATCTTTGTGCTTAAACCTAGGATGTGTACGGGGCATTTGATAGACAAAATCTTCAACTCCATCGGAGAAGGTGATTAGACCATCGATCATCCGTTCATTCAACCTAGTCATTCTCTTAAAGTTTGTTCCAAAGATAACTTGGGTAAGACTTCCATCAATGAATTCTCCTAAATCCTCTAGGACCATGAATTCAACCACATAGGCAAAACTTCCGACAAACACATCCAAGTAAGTGACCGCATCAACAACATTATCCCCTTTATAGGCTAATTCATCTACCTTTATTTTATTATATAGGTTTCTGGAGATTAAGTTTAAAGGTAAGAATGAGTGCAAGTTAGCATCAAAACTTTCAGATCCTATCTTACAAAGGAATTGCATGTTAAAAGGGCCATTAGCTTCAATTCTACACCTAGGGTCAAAACATTGGGAGAAGTCTTCTTCCATATCAAGATTAACTTCATCAATGACTTCCCCGTTATCAAGTGCTTCACCATGATCAAACTCCTCATTGGAATCCGAGTCATAGAAAGGACTTTGTTGTTGCCAATTTATTTCATTATGCCCTAGGTGATTTCCAAAGTGGTAAACGGGTGAAGGGTTTTGTGGGATTGCGTTCTCAATTTCAGGATTGGGAGGGGGATTGGGGGCAGGTAGTGTGAAAACTCTTTGGCGAAATATGCGAATCATGTTGAGTGATGGGTTTACTAACAAAGGTCACAAAGAAGGGGGATAGACTACGAGGAAGCTAAAAATGGGAAAAAAGCTTACTCGATAGGAATCAAGCAAGGAAACCTAAACGAGGTGAAAATCTAACTAGCTATTCTACTCCCCGGCAACGGCACCAAAAACTTGATACGCGTACAACGCGCGTTCGGGGTTTTCGTCGAGCAAGTTTTTCAACACCCTAGGCAGTGAATCTAATCGTTGTAGTGTAGTATTAGGGTAAGCCTCGGGAATTGATACCGTTCTCTAGGGGAATAGGAATGCTAGTGAGAAATTACTACGCTAAGGTTGGGGTTGAGGAAGATTATTTTTTTATCTTTTTTATATTTTTTTTAGAAAATGGAAAGGTACGAATCTCGGGGTTTGGATTTGGGGGTTGGTATTTCTACTGATTACTCTACTATTATCTAATTAACTAAGCTAAGGTGAATGTAGTCTATGTCTAATTGATGTGTGCTCTTATGATGATTAAAAATGTGTTTACTTAGATGTTATTACTCCCTAGTTATCTCCTATTGATGGTTGAATTGTCACGTCCTTATTCTTAACGCATTGTGTTTCTAAGGTCGTAGGGTATGCGTTTATCCCTAACTCTTTGAAGCTACCTAAGGTTAATGACTACGAAATCTCTAGGATTCATAAACTTAACACTAAGGTTATCTTTGGATATTTAGCCTACAATTCCACTAGTAACTATAAGCTAAGGTTCAACAAAGACTAATCAAGCATTAATAACACAACGAATGACCTATCGCAATACTAGGTCAATCACAATTAAGATAAGAGACAACCAATCAGTATTCAATAACTAGGTTTCATATTATCTAAGCAAACACACAAGTAAATTAGCCGGACGTGGAGAACATGCAAGCATACACACAAACAATTGAAGACATGATTGAATCAATGAAGTAAAACACTTATCTTGTTGTAAAATAGGGTATGAAACCCTAAGATACTGCCCAAGACAGCCTTGGTTCGGTTTAGGTTTTTACTCCACAAAACTACCTCTCTAAAACTAAAAAATTCGGATTCTATATATAGTGTTACAAAATGCGACGGCGTAACTCTTTAATTGTGACGCTGTCGGGTCGCCGCCATTAGGGTTTTGTCTTGGCCACGTCAATTCTATAACGGCGTCACCTTATGCTCGTGATGCCGTGGGCTTCAACCTCTGACGCCGTCTGGATCCAAATCTAGGCCGTCTGAGTTGCGACACCCTACTCTTTTAAACCTGATGCCGTCACTTGTAAATAAGCAATTTGCTCTCTAAGTCGTCTCAAGATGTCTCGCGACGACGTCACATTTAAGCAGTGACGCCGTCCCCTTCATTTTCCAGCAGCTTGAGTTTCTCGATTCTTAACTTGGCCATTTTCTTCGTATATTCGCGCCTTTTCGTCCGAATAAGTGTCATTCCAACAATTTTCCTTCAAGAGACCTAAAAAGTGAAAAGGAACGAAATTAAGTAATAACGGATACAAAAGTGATCAATTAAGGGCTTAAATGACCCCTCAAAAGTGTACCTTTTAAATCCTTATCAATCCTCCATTTCCCCTATACCTAAATCTCCTTTTGTCGCTTTAAAAGATCCTTAATGACACAGTGCTATGTATGATGAGTATAATGCGTTAGTTAAAAATGGTACTTGGGTTCTTGTACCGAAGCCCTCTAGTGTCAATATGGTTCGTTTTATGTGGTTATTTAAGCATAAGTTTCCTACTGACAGAATTTGAGCCATTATAAGGCTCGTTTGGTTGCTAATGGAAGTAGGCAGCAACTTGATATTTATTGTGATTAGACTTTTAGTCTGGTTGTAAAACCGACTACCATTGCACCATTCTTTCTGTTAGTATAAATCAACCATAAAAACGTTTATTTATATTTTACAATCTTTGATAACATCAAATAGTCCTGAATATTAAGTGTCAATTTCCCCCGTTAATGCTCGTTATTTATATCATTTATATGGATTTACGCTTGTTTTCTATTGTTTTCCACTTTCAGGTAAATTACGAGCATTGGAGCTAAAGAGATGCGGAAATGGAAACATTACTAAAGATTTATCACAGTATGCTTATTTTAAAGAAGTTACGGCAAGTGCGTAACTCATCTCTCACATTACGCCGTAACTATTGCGTGACCCAGAAGTTCAACTTATCAAGAGGTTAAAGCTTAACTCTTCCCAAAGGTTACGAAGTAACTCCATTAGGTCAAAAGAGGTTCCACGCCGCTGATACTTACACCGTAGCTACTGCATCACTTACGACGTAACCGAGTTTATTGAAGACTACGGCGTAACCACTTATAAGGTTACGCCGTAACTAGCAGATCTAGTGCATTTACGAAGAAATAGAAGGTTACAGCGTAACTCCTCTATTGGTTACGCCGTAACCCAGACCTGGCCTATAAATACCCCACGAATTCCAGCATTTCAGATCATCCCATTCCACACATAACACTCTGAGAATGTGGGAAAAAGCTCAAGGGAGGTCTAGGGAAGCATACAGAGCCGTTTCCAAGGGAGAAGTCACACCATTACGATAAGCTTTAGCGTTTATTATTTCTTTTACTTTCAATTCATGTATTTCGTACCTTTGAATATTGAATTGATGTGCATGATTAATATGAGCGGCTAAGCACCCTTTGGTGCTAGCCTAGTTATGATTCCTTAATTGTTTTGTTTGCGTTTACCTTTACTTCCGTACAATTATTTCTAAGTGTATGCATGCATAGTTCTTTGGTAGTCACCCCTGGTTCGGTAGTTTTGAATGGCGATAGAGGCCAATTGCCTAGGAGATATGACCAACTGACCCTAGGTGAGCGGACTGAGACGGGAAGGGTAAGATATGACCAACTGACGACCCTTTCTACTTGTGCGATTTGACCAACTGATCACCTGTCGTTTGGATGAACTTAAGAGTTGGGGGTGTAGTGTCTAAGTTCTTAACTGCCGGGCACTCACTATTTAGAATCTAGCATGTAGCGGTACTTAATGACTCGACTTAGGGGACCAGGAACAACAGGACTTATGACGGTGCGCCTGATTTCTCATGTGGTGGCAGCTTTGCTGATAGGTTAGGGTGAATTGACCAACTGCTGTCCTCTCAAATTTGACCCCACCTGAAGTAATTGGAAGTAGGTAGACGTAGACATAACTAGCTAGGAGGATTAACTAGGTTAGCACCACTATTCCTCTATTGATTTCCCTTCTACCATTTATTTGCTTTTATATTCTACATTAGTAGTTTAATTAATTAAAACCCTTGTTGAACCTAAAGACCTTGATAGATCTTAAAGCACTCGTAGATCGTTAGTAATGCTTATGTAATCACAAACACACTATAAGACAGTCTCTATAACTTGTATTCAAGCGGAATTTAAACACAAGAACAAACACAAATAACTAAGAACACTTTGATCCTCTATGGATCTTTTAATAGTACTAAAACTTTGTTTTTCAACTCGTACATAACTCATACTATTGTGTTCCTTTTATACACAAGGAACCCTAACCCGTTTCCCAAGAAACGTATAAACATAAAAATAAATAAGATATACATTATAACTTCCTAATAAAGCTCATGCATATCCTAACTAACTATAGAATACGCGGAATATCTATCTCCGCAGAAACCATCTATACGGTTTCATTACTTCAGCAGATTCCATAACTCTTCAGCAGAATCTTCAGCAGTAATCTCAGCATAATTCATACTTAGTAGAATTTCCAACAATCCTCCCCTAAACTGGAATTTGACTAGGTTAAGTTCCAGTTTCTTGATAGATCTTTAACACATCAACATAAGAGGATTGTAGTCGAACATCAGCAACAAAGAACCAAAACAAGTACATCTCTATGATGATAAGAGTTTGAAAATCCAGATCTTTGCAGCAACAAATGACAAAATGTACATCAAAACATATTTGTTTCATACTATTCTCATCACATCCAGGTGTGTTAACTCCTGTGAGAGGTGAATCATTGAAAATAATGGATTTGATGTCTCTTTACCAATAGCCATTACTACTGGAGTAGCCAAATGTTTAAGTTCGAAAACTATGGTACATTGATAACCATCTGATTTATTAGCAAACCAGCAACCATAAACGGATTTGAAATGTCTTTACCTGTAGCCGTTTGCTCAGGACTAGTCAATTCTTAGGTGAAAGAATTCCCTTGGTGAATTGATTACCAAATATGGTATTCCACTGCCTTTACCACAAGCCATATACTTGTGGGCTAGCCAATTCTTGGATTCCAAAAAGGAATAAACGATGGTGAATTGATGACCATACAACCCTCATCAATTAAGCATTGGTGAGTTGCATACCCTATGATTTTGAGCAAATCATTACAACTATCAACAGATTTGATGTGTCTTTACCAAAGCTGTACCCTTTGGACTAGCCAACTCTTTGATGTACACAAGGCACAGCTGGTGAGTCAATAACCATCAACAATGTACAACAAACCTGCAAGAAAAGTCAGACAAACAGAGAATATACATAGTATTTTTTTTTTTAACTAATAAAAGAAAGAAATAATACAAAACAATACAATATACCAATATCAAGAAGATGCTTGATGTTGCTGAATCTGAGTCTTAATCAATCCAATCAACTATTCAGCATGTAGCATATCATTCCCAACTGGATCAGGTGGAACTTCCAACTTCTTTCTAAGCATACTTTGCATCAATTGCACAGACAAAGGATAAAGCTTATCAGATAACATACACACAGTCATCCCACACTTTGTCTCCACCACATGCACACATGGCATAGGATAAAATCTCCAAGACTCAACCTTCCACTTATGTGAATTCTTCCAAATAGAATACCCTTTACCATTTGGAGATTGAGAGTCAAACAGAACTTGAAGATCACCCAACAAGTATAAACCAGAACCCTGTGGTGAATGAGTATCATAATGCTTAGTGACAAGACCATAGAGAGTATTCAAATCTTGCCTATCCACCATATGAAGTATTTCCTTCAAGAAGTTAAACTTCATAAAAGAATTATCCAGCCTAAAAATGGTGTTAAGCTGTCCATCAGTCAAAGTCCAAGCAGTCAACACATCATGAGACCCTTCAAGAAAAATATCAGCAGATCCTTCTTTAATGAAAGTTGAATCAGCAGCCTTTAGATCCAAAGAACTAACCCTGAGAGACTGATGAATCCTAGAGGTGTGTGTCCCATCAGATCTCACTGATCTCCTTAGAGCAATGTGTCTTCTTTTAGACATCCTTTTCTTCCTCCTACCTGGTACATAAATCTCCATAGACACAGAAGATGGTACTTTCTCAGATTCATCAGGGACATCTTTAGTAGGAATGGAAGAAGTAAAAGTAGAAGTAATTGGAACAGCACCACGCAATTCATACATTCTCTCAAGCACCTCTCTGGCCCTCTTAGCTTTAGCTGCTGCTAGTTCAGCTTTCTTACCCAACTCTGCTCCTACTTTATCAACAGGTGCAACACTAGGTAACTCTTCAGAAGAAACAACATGAGATTCAGCAGATGGAACCTTTTCAGCTGAATGTATAACTTCAGTAGATGCTTCAGAAGTAACACCAGGAGAACTCATCTTTGGTGCAACATCATTAAAAGAATCCACAATCTCAACTTTCTTGGTTCTCTTTGCCTTTAGAGCAGCTGCACTACCAGCAACCCTCTTCAAATTAGAAGGTGGTGTAATCTGCTTCATAATCCTATGATACATACGATGCAACTCAGAATCATCTAAAGCCCAGACTTGCTTCTTTGTTAAACCAGACTGATAAATAACAATACTTTGGTTATACACCACATTCCTCATATAGACTTTCTTCTGAGCTGCAGTTTGTGATCTCTCTCTCTTAGCTTGAGCCTTTTTAGCAGCAATGGCTTTCCTCTTTGCAGCTGCAGCTAGCTTCTTTTGTTCCCCAAGAGCCACCATTTGTTCAGCAAAGTTGTCACTATCAAAAGCAGCACCTAAGATACTTTGTGCAAGAGTAGGATTTGATGCAGCTTGATGAGTATATGCATCCCATTGCTCATCAGTAATATGAGTAGATAATTCATCAATTTCTCTTTGTCTCTCAGGTGGTAAATTTGTAGTAAACTGAGCTTCATGCTGTTGAGCCAATGCATGACTCTTCTTCATATCTGCATACTCAGCTAGCATTCTTGCTTGTTCTTGCCTTTCCTGTTCACTCACAAGATCTGAACCAAGCTCTTCATCTATCATTACTCCTGTCCCTTTGTCAGCAGAGTCCTTAGCAGAATCATCATGAGGAGTATCAACAACAGGAATTTCAAAAGAAACACCCATGGAAGCATCAGCAGAAAGATGTTGAGGAGTGTCTTCAGAAGTAACATAAAAACTCCTTCCAGCAACAAACACTTCATAAGTTGCTGAAGGTGGAGAAGTAGGTTGTACTTGCACATATGAAGATGGACCAAGCTCAGAAGCAACATCCATCATTGAAGTATCAACATTCTCATCAGTGGTTGCCACATTGTCCACACCTTGCAATTTTGAGGATTCAGTGGAATCCTTGCTTAAATACTGTCTTCTCTTTCTTCTAGTAAACAAAATAGGATCCTTTTTCTTTGAAGATTCATCAGCAACTGGAGAAGAAGCATGAGTCTTTTGAGCCACATCAGCCAAGATGTCAAGTGAATCCAAATGAGTATCCTCTTGCTCCTCATCAGAAGAAACCACAAGCCTCCTTTTGCTATTTTGCCCAAGTTGTTCCTCTAAATCCTGAACCTTTATCTTTAACTCCACAATCTCATCACCAAGTGAAGATTTAGTCTCAGCCAGCTCCTTTTTAAGATCTGCAACCTCTTCCACAGTCCTGTTGAGCAAAGCATATACAGATATAAGAGTAATAGGGTCCTCAGCTCCACCAGCAGATTGCTCAGTGGTAATGGGAGCTTCATTGAACCTTTCAGGAGAAATATTGTCATGCTCAAAAATAGGAGACCTTTCAACAAAAGGCTCTCTTTCAGGACTAGGTATGGGTGTGGGTAAAGGTGAAGGTGTTGGTTGGTCAGGAGAAACATGTGATGCTTCAGCATTCATGGAAGGGCCCTCATCCAAGGCAACTGATGGATTACCATCAGCAGCAACATTGGTAGAGGGTGGAGGACCAACAACATTACCCTCATCAGCAACCTCATTGCCTTGAGGCAACATAGCTGCTAACAAAGGATAATGTGTCCCAACATAATTAGTTTTCATTGAAGCAAACACTTTAGAACTTAAAGCTCCAATGGGACAAAATACTCTGTCTTGAGTTTGTATGTCTAAAACAATTTGCAAAAACCTGGGATACATAAGAAACTTATGCTTTTTCTTTTGAACATTTTCAACCATGTTATCAAAAATATACTTAGAAAAATTATAAGTTAAACCCTGTGAAAGACATACAATCCCACAACCCAATTGAGTAGAAAATTGGTCCCATCCACCTGACTTATTACTAATGCACTGAAGTAAAGTGTGTACCAAAAATCTCCACATGGGGCAAAGCTTGTTTTTGTGCCACATATCGGTTCTAGTACTCTGATAACCTACAACCCTTAGCCCAGCATGTATCTCCACAGATTTAGAGTGATAAACCCCATCTTCATCCTCCAAACGGAGTTGTCTCCTTATCAAACCCTCAGTCACAACATACTCTGTTCCATCAATCGTCGCTTCTATCTCTGTGTCACTCCGTTTTCTAGCAGAAGCCCAAAATTGTTCAACCAATGATCCATAAATCACATTTGGAGAGTGTGTTAAAGCATAATGAATCTTGGATCGCTTCAAGAACTCCACCATTGGTTCATATAATTCATGAGCCTTTGCTTTTCCCATAAAAGCAACTTTGTTATAATCTTTCTTAAAATGAAGCTCCATATGAGAAATTGTGATTATGGGTTATGATTCACACAACTGGAAGTGTGTTTAACTTGAGTGAAGTGGGAATCAGTTAATTTTGGCGAAGATATGCGAAGATGGTTATTATTTGAAGTTACCCAATTATAGTCAAAAGTATCGTAACATATCATTGACCATATCTTACGTGTAGAAAAACCCCAATTCAAAATTAACCCTTCAGAAGAACCGATGGTCAATCTGCTGAAGAAGGTCAATCAGCAGAAACCACTCAAGTGACTTAGTATCTTCAGTAAATATCTTGAGTGTTACTGTGACACCCAACTCGCATTAATTGTCATAAAACCTTGAATCCGCCTATAAAATAATCCCAATGCACACTTAACACACATCAATTACCCCCAATTATCTTCACAAACCCTAATTTCTCCAAAAACTCCCAATCATCAACAATAACAATGTCTATCAAACCAGAAGTCATTGATCCATCCTCATCTCCATCATCAACATCATCATCATCATCAGTCAGTGATGATTCAAGCCTATTATTTCGATATCCTTATCAAGATGAACCTCGACCTTCTTGAGCATCTTCATCGTCGTTTTCATCAATCCATCCTTTCCATTTTCATTTTTCAGCTTCAGCTTCTTCGTCGTACTGGTCATGCATATCTACCAGCTTTTGTAATAGACGATAGGAACTAGTATAGGTTTGGTAGATCTTGTATAGAAATGGTCTTGTATTTTCATTTGAAGTTGATTGTAAGCTGTAAGCTGTAAACTGTTTCTTGAATGAATGAACAATTTAACTTTAGTACTTCTCTTCAGTAGAAACAATTAGATCACTTCAATACTTCTCTTCAGTAGAAACAAGCTTTAAGCTTACTTGACCATATTCCAATTAACCAAACTTGGTGAACTTCAACTTATAGATGCATTCTGCAAAATAGACACAGAGAAACACACAAACCAAACCAAGACAAACAAAACTCAAAGAACATTAGCAGGTTAGTAATGTTAGCAAACAAAAAGATAACTAAATATCTACAAAGTTTACAAAATATACAACTAAAATCCTCCCCTGAGGCATATGCCTCCCCTGAGGCCTATGCCTCCCCTGAGGCCTATGCCTCCCCTGAGGCCTATGCCTCCCCTGAGGCCTATGCCTCCCCTTAAACTTTGCAGTCAAGGGTTAAGCATCCCAATATGGACAACAAGGTGTTGAAACCTGGGCCCATCAAAAGCTTTAGTCAACAAATCTGCCACATTCTCATCTGTGTGAATCTTAACCACCTTTATCAAATGTTTTTCAAAAGCATCTTTTATAAAGTGGTGCCTGATCTCAATATGCTTAGTTCTATTATGAAAAACTGGATTTTTAACTATGCATATGGTACTTTGATTATCAATATAGATTGTGGTGTTCATAAAATTAAACCCATAATCCAACAACTGATTTTGGATCCATAGTACCTGAGCACAACAATTTACAGCAGCAACATACTCTGCTTTAGTAGTAGAGGTAGCAACAATAGTTTGTTTCTTGCATTGCCAAGAAATCAATCTTCTACCAAGAAATTGGCAACCTCCAGTTGTGGATCTTCTATCCAGATTTGCACCAGCATAATCACTGTCACTATATGCTTCCAATACAAAAGGAGACTCTTTTGGGTACCAAAGACCTAACTTAGGTTGGCCTTTCAGATACTTGAAGATCTTTTTGACTGCATTCAAGTTGGAAGTAAGTGGAGTGACCTGATGTCTAGAACAAGCACTCACATCAAAGGTAATATCAGGCCTGGAAGCTGTTAAATACATTAAGGAACCAATCATAGATCTGTATAAGTGAACATTTACAGCTAGATCTGGTTCAATATTGTTCTTTGGTTTTGGAGCTTCATAAGGTGTAGTAGCAGTTCTGACATTTTCCATACCAAACTTTGTCAAGATGTCTCTCACATATTTATCCTGATTGATGAAAATACCATCAGGTTTCTGCTGAACTTGTAAACCCCAAAAAGAAAGTAAGCTCCCCCATAGCACTCATCTGAAACTCTCCCTTCATTAACTCCTCAAACTCCCTGCACTAAGCTTCTTTAGTGGAGCCAAAGATAATGTCATCCACATAAACTTGCACAAGAATGATGTCTCTGTTATTTTTCTTTAGGAAAAGTGTTTTGTCAATGGAACCTCTTCTGTAACCATGCTTCAGCAGAAATGCAGATAGCTAGCATACCATGCTCTTGGTGCCTGATGAAGTCCATAGAGAGCTTTCACAACCTTGTAAACATGCTGTGGATGATCTGGGTCTTCAAAGCCTTTGGGTTGAGTGACATATACCTCTTCTTCTATCTCACCATACAGAAAAGCACCTTTCACATCCATTTGATAAACCATGAATCCCATATAGGATGCATAGGCCAAGAATATTCTAATGGCCTCAACTCTAGCTACAGGTGCAAAAACCTCATCATAATCGATCCCTTCCTCTTGCATGAACCCCTGAGCCACTAATCTTGCTTTGTTTTTAACCACTATACCCCTAGCATCTCTTTTATTCTTCAAGATCCATTTTGTCCCAATTGCAAACTTTCCATCAGGTAGTGGTACCAAAATCCAAACCTCCTGATTCTTGAATTGTTGCATCTCATCCTGCATTGCTTCAAGCCAACTTGAATCTTCAAGAGCTTGAGTAACACTGGTTGGTTCCACTTGAGAAAGGAAGCAAGCAAACAGACAATGCTTAAAGTCTGTGTGATTGTCCCTTTGCTGATTTGAGACATATGAAAGAAAAGCAATTTGACCATACTTGGAACTTGTCACAACACCTCTAGTTCGAACAGGTGCTTTAGGATCACCAATAATATTTGATTGAGGATGAGCACTGTTGATCCTTTTTGTAGCAGAGGGGTTGATATCAATTGTGGTGTCAAGATTGTTCATGGTTGGTTCAAAATCACTGTCATAGGAAGGTGAGGTGAAGATGCCATCTTTGGATTGATGATTACTAAGATCTGAAGGACTTGGAAATCGTGTATATGGTTCTTCAAAGTCTGTGGACACACTAGTTGGAGTTTGAGTAGATGCAGCAGGACTGTCAGCAGATATGATGATGTCAGGAGAAACAGGAGAACCGTCAGGAGAAACAAGGTTTCCACTGAAGGTGTCTTTTGCAAACTCCCCACCAAGCCTCTCAGCTTCAAGATTGGCTGCATGTTCTTGCTTCTGGAGTCTAGCAAGGTCCTCTGCATAGTGTGACTCATCTTCATCCTTATCAGAAATCACTTTAGAACGATCACCTTCAAACTGGGTAGGGGAGAAGGAAGGTACAAGAATTGGTTTCTCATCATGATCAGACTCACTCTCTGAGTCAACATCCAAGGTGCCTGCATGGTTAGTGGGAGACTCTTGTGTACCTGCAGATTGGTTAGCAACATGTCTAGTATAACCCAAGTAATCAGTTAAGTAGTCCAAGTCAAAGGACCAAACATAACCTTGACCTTGAACATTGGGCTTATCTTCCAGATATCTCAGGTTAAGTGTCTCCTCAATGTTTCTAGCATTCAAATTATATACCCTGTAAGCCTTACTATGAGCTGAATAACCCACAATATACCCCTCATCAGCTTTCTCATCAAATTTCCCCAATGGATCAGTGGTGTTCAGAATGGTCACTTGACATCCAAACGGTTTGAGGTAATGTATAGCAGGAGCTTTCCCAGTGAGAAGTTCATAAGGTGTCTTGAACTGAGGTCGAGTAATGGATACCCTGTTGAGTACATAGCAAGCCGTGCTAACTGCTTCAGTCCAGAACATAGTGGGTAATTTAGAGTCTACAAGCATGGATCTTGCTGCCTCTATTAAGGTCCTATTCTTTCTTTCAGCTACCCCATTTTGTTGTGGGGTTCTTGGAGTGCTATAGTCCATTATAATCCCTTTAGACTTACAAAGTTCGATTAACACAACATTTTTGAACTCTGTCCCATTATCACACCGAATTCCTTTAACCTTTTTGTTCAATTGATTTTCAACAAGGGTAATGAACTCTTTTAAAACTTGAGATGTTTCATCTTTTGTCCTCAAAAAGAATACCCAACAAAATCTGCTATAATCATCAGTTATTACCAGGCAGAAATACTTATGATCATTACTCCTGACTTGGGTTGGACCAAAGAGATCCATGTGCAGCAACTGAAGAGGGTCTGAGATAGTACTCACAGCTGTAATGGCTTTATATGAGGCTTTGTGTTGCTTTCCTTTGTTGCAGGCAATACAATTATGTTCATTGGTGAAAACTTTGGAAGGAAGTCCTTCAACTAGACCAAGTTTAGAAAGTTTGTTGATGGTCTTGAAGTTCACATGAGCCATCCTTCTATGTCATTTTGTAGACTCATCCAGAGATGCTTTAGCCACCAAACAAGTTAGGTCACCTTCTGGTTGAACATCATTCAAGTTGAATGTGTATAGATTGTGATTTCTAGGAACTCTCAGCAGAATTGATGTATCTTCCGGTAGTTTGAAGTCTTTAGATAGCACAAGACATTCATCCTCAAAGAAGAATACTTTGTTCTTGGTATCACAAATTTGTGAGACTGAGAACAAGTTGAAGTGTTGCAGTTCCTTTACATAGTACACATTCTCAAAATCCAGTTGAGGTGTTTTGATGGTGCCTTTCCCAGTGATTCTACCATCACTTCCACCAAAAGTCACATTGCCTCCTCCTTCAATGGGTATGAAATTATGCATCATTTCTCTGTTTCCAGACATGCTTCTGGAACAACCACTATCAACTATGCCAACATCCTTATGCTTAAGAGGATGATCCTACAACAACAGAATATATATACAAAATATTAGTACACTATAGAGACTCAAGTCATTACTGACTTGAGCCTGCCTTGTGGATCACAAGATTTAGGCCATGTAGAAACAAAAGATCCACCATTGTTCTTGGACCTCCATTGAAAATTGGGTCCCTTTTTAGTCCTAGAACAACCTGCTGAGGGCTTCACAGCAGTACCCCAAGTTCCCTTCCCATCATACATTGAGTCAACACATCCAGGCCAATAACCATTTTGAAAATATGAACTTGTTGGTTTCACATAAGGTCTAGCAACAGATCTTCTCCAAGGAGAAGGTTTATTAGTTGCTTGTGGAATAAAAGATGGTATTTCATTAATATTTGTCCACATTGGTCTAGATTTCTTTTGACCAGCACCTGCACCCATTCTTTGCTCATGAAAAGTACAATCCTTAATCAAATGAAATTTACTTCCACAAACAAAACATGTCTTCTTTTTAGAAGATTTATTCAAAGTGAAAGATGTTCTATTACATGCAAAAGCATTCAATCCACAAACATTAACAGAATTGTTTTTAACAAACTTAAAAGCATTATTGCGCAAAGAATTAAAAGACAAGTCTTCAGAGGAAACTGTCTTGGAAGTTGATTCCTCAGCAGCAACTCTAATAGGCTTGTAAGCAGTCTTGGGTGTAGGTTTGGGCAAGGTCTTGGGAAGGTCTAACTTGTCATTTGAATCACACCTGTTAGTAGAAGTAGACCCTTGGTCAGAGGACTTGTCACTGTTACAACAAGAGACAAAGTCAGTAGATGAAGAATCAGGGTCTGGCAAGTCTCTTGACTTTTTGCCATAAAGATGGTGTGATCCATCAAAGTCAACAGTGAGGGATAGGTCAATGGGCATATGTTCTCCTCTAATGGGTCCAGGGACAGCATGTAATGTTCCTTCTTTAACATAATTAGCTAAACCTGCTGGTGTAGTTTTACGCCCATCATTCCTAGCTTCTAATCCTACATACTTTTGAAAACCTAAACCTATCCCAGAGGTCTCAGATTCACTACTATGGATATGTCTAGCTAGATTGTTACCTGATATTAACCATTCTTTATGTCTAGCTAATTCCTTATCTAGTTTCTCTTTTAGCACTTGGTTTTCAGAAACTACCTCATATTTTTCTTTCTCAGTTCGTTTTAAATCAATTTTAGCACAGTCTAAATCACTTTGTAACACCCTGATCTTTTCATCATAAGCCAATTGATTCTTTTGAAACCAAACTTTTTGTCTTTCTAATGTTTTTAAAGCCTGTTTATAAGCCTCAACTTCGACATAACATTCATTATATTTAGGTTTCAATTCATCATAGGCTTCTTTAAGTTCCTTATAACGTTCACTACAACCAAAAACACAGTTATGTACCTGAGAGATGCCCATTAAGGCAACTTGATCATGCCTATCCTCTGAAGTACAACTAGCCAGCAATCCAATATTCTCAGAACCAGGACCTTCATCATTATCAAGCTCATGCAGATTCCAATTGACATGGTCATCCATAGTGACAAGTGCTGTGGAGGCTCCAGCCTTTGAATTTCTAGCTTCCTTTTGAATATGCTGATAGGAAGAATATCTCACCTCATCACCAGCCTTCCTATCCTTGCATTCTCTAGAGAAGTGACCCATCTGCCCACATGTAAAGCACTTGACCTTGCTTCTGTTAAATCTTGCTGGATCTCTTCCCTGGAAACTAAACTTTCTCCCAGATTTACTCTCAAACTTCTTGATGTTCATTGAGAGCATAGCCAGTTGCCACTTCAAGTTCATCTCCTCCATGTCAAATGGATCGACCTGTTCAAGGTCCTCAAAGGCTAGTTGCTGCTGAGTGTCATAATCAGCAACAAAAGAGTGAATCACATCTTCCAATACACTACTGGATTTAGGTTGAGTAATTGATGAAGTTGTAGTGTAGGATGATGATGAGTAAGTTGGACTTGGAGCATGAGTTATCTTATTGGAGGAGGCCCCAACAAATGCTGTGTGACTAGGAGTGGATGCACGAAAGGGACTTCTGACATCAGGCTCAAGAGATTTAAGTTTATTGTATAGTTCATCAAAAGTGAGGATATCCAGCCCACCTTTAGCTTTGAAGGCAATGCTTACTTGCAACCAAGATAAAGGTAAAGATCGCAAGAACTTTGAATTGCAGTCATCATTATCTGGCTTTGCCTTCAGCTGATTCAATTGACTCAATATCTTATGAAACCTGTCATAACCCTTGTGGATACCTTCCTCTTCAGAGATTTGGAATTCTTGAAACTGTTGTTTCAGCATTGATTTCCTCATTCTCCTTGACTCCTCATTCCCACCAAACCTAGCCTTGATTGCCATCCATATGTCCTTAGCGTCCTGCATGTAGCGAAAATCACCCAAGTGATCTTTAGGTATAGCCTAAAGGAGAATAGTTCTCACTTGGTTCTCTCTTTGAACAGACAGTATCTCTTCAGCAGATTTGGGAGGAACAATGGCAACATTACCATCAGGATTTGTGATAGTCCTCTTCAAACTGTTCCCCTTCTTCACAATTTCCCAGAGATTCCAATCAATGTTGGAGATCCAGTTCCGCATCTTCATAGCCCACAAATCGTACTCTTCCTTCTTGAGGTATGGAAACTTTGCATTGCTGTTTGAGAGACTGAGTTGTTGCAGAGAGGTGTTGTTATGGTTGTTGGTGACTTCAATATCATCATCTGATCCAGGCATGGTGAAGGTTGTTTTAGTTGTATGGGTGTAAAGATAAGACTGTTCTTAGTATCGTAGAGACTCTCCCGAGGCTCTGATACCATTTGTTGAACCTAAAGACCTTGATAGATCTTAAAGCACTCGTAGATCGTTAGTAATGCTTATTTAATCACAAACACACTATAAGACAGTCTTTATAACTTGTATTCAAGCGGAATTTAAATACAAGAACAAACACAAATAACTAAGAACACTTTGATCCTCTATGGATCTTTTAATAATACTAAAACTTTGTTTTTCAACTCGTACATAACTCTTACTATTGTGTTCCTTTTATACACAAGGAACCCTAACCCGTTTCCCAAGAAACATATAAACATAAAACTAAATAAGATATACATTATAACTTCATAATAAAGCTCATGCATATCCTAACTAACTATAGAATACGCGGAATATCTATCTCCACAGAAACCATCTACACGGTTTCATTACTTCAGCAGAATTAAGTCTTCAGCAGATTCCATAACTCTTCAGCAGAATCTTCAGCAGTAATCTCAGCATAATTCATACTTAGTAGAATTCCCAACAACCCTATCAAACCATTAATATTCTGTGACAATTAGACTTAGTAATTATCCGACACACATAGCTCTTGGGACGACCTCGGCTTTACCATTTACTACACTACACACGACCGGGTACACTGCCCGTTAGTGCATTAGGGTAGACCATAGGTATAGCGAGACACTATAAATATTAAGACCTGATCAGTAAAACCTGCATCAAGTTTTTGGCGCCGCTGTCGGGGAGCTATATTAGGATTAATATTAAGTCTTTCATTTCCAAACTTTTCTCACGATCATATTTCAAGTTTTCAGGTACCATGGAAGCCATTAACATCAATAACCTCACTCTTGAGGAATATTTGGCATTGACAAGAGAAGAACAAGGGCCAGGGATTGTTAGGCCAGCCATTGCAGAAGATGCTCAATTCGAAATCAAACCTCAATTCATGAGGGAATTGCGTGCAAACCCTTTCTCTGGAAGCATCACCGATGATGCCCATGAACATGTAGACAACTTCGAATACATTGTCAGCCTATTCAAGATCCCCAGAGTCTCACACGATGCTATAATGCTACGAGTATTCCCTATTTCTCTTACAGGAGCTGCAAAAAGATGGGTCGATCAATTACCTGCAGGGACTGTCAACACTTGGCCTATCTTAAAAAAATATTTCATTCAGAGATATTGCCCTCCATCAAAGACGGCCAAGCAAATGGAAGAAATTCATAACTTCAAGCAAGAGGGTGATGAAACATTATACCAAGCTTGGGAAAGATACAATGAATTGTTATACAAGTGCCCTACTCACGATCTTAACAACCAACAAAAAGTGAACGTCTTTTACAAGGGACTAAACATATCTTTGAGACAAATGATTGATTCTCAAGGGCCAATTCCTAGTATGACACCCACCATGGATTTGGAAACTATTCAAAAAATGGCAGACCACTCTCACAAATGGCACAATGGAGGAAGCAACCGTAGTAAAAATAATGATGTTGAGGGCCTTGCAGCAATAAACAACAAATTAGAAAGCCTTGGAAGAGAAATGAAGAAGCTCAAGGAAAATGTGCATTCCATTCAAGTAGAGCGAGATGTGGCTCGTCCTTCTAAAGAATGTTCCTCCAATAAAGAAGTTAAAAGGATCGGTGAAGTGAACTATGGGAAAGAATTCCCTTTCAAAGCTACAATAATTACGGACCTAGGTACCGTGAAAAATCCCCTGGGTTCTACACAAAAGTCAACAATAATCCTCCTAAACCTAGCCTTGAAGAAATAATGCACCGACACATTGAAGAATCGACAAAAAAAGGAAGATAGGCTCAAGGAATGGATGGTCAAAGTAAAGGAGGACACCAATATGAACCTACGTAACCAAGATGATGCAATTAAGAACCTCGAAACACAAATTAGGCAATTAGCTAAGAACCTCGAAACAAGTAATGCTAAATCCACTTCCTGCAAAGCCATATTTGCGCAGGATAAAGCAAAAAAGGAGCAATGCACATCCTCTATCACTAATGATCTCTTCGGGATTAACTACCTAAGAAAGGATGATAAAGCAGAAGACGACGAGTTCCTACCAAGCCAACTTCCTGAGAAGCTGCAGTACCAGGAAAGTTTTCTTCTCCCTTGCACTATTGGTAACATTAAGATTCCCGCATTAGCTGATTTAGGGGCTGGGGTTAACCTTATCTCAACTACTTTATTTGAAAAAAATCAAACTTACCAATTTAAAAGAAACAACTATTATGATTGAAATGGCGGACTCCTCTAAGGCTGTACCGAGGGGATCGTGAACAATGTGCTTTTGAAAATTGGAAAATTTTTCTTCCCCACTGATTTTGTAGTTATTGACATGGGAAAGCGGGAGGCTTACAACTTGATTGTTGGAAGACCTTTTCTGGCCACTTGTAGAGCTCAAATTATGGTTTTTGAAAAACAAATTTCCTTGGGGACCAAAAATGAACGAATAACTTTTAGTATGAATGAGCATTTAAAACCAAAAACTGAAATTTCTAATAATGTTCAATCACTAAACCCCACTCTACACTCTAAGCCTATTACTGATAATCGTAAAGAAAGTGTTGATCATTGTAAGCAGAAACATGATGAAATTGTTCAAAGCATTGAGGAAACTCTGAGTCCTAACAAACATTTTTGCAACTCGATGTCAACCAAAGAATGCGAATCAGGATGGCCACCATTTACTCGTCCTAAAAAATGTGAAAGAAAAGCTAATGAATGGATTTACCCTCATAAGGGAGAGAAACATGATGTTGAATTAGCATTGGAAGATTGGTACAAATTAAAGCTTGGAAGCTCGAAATTGATTAAGGAACTGATCAAGCAGTATGGGTGCAACCATATCACTGACATCATAGGCGGAACAAGATCAAACATCAGCATTACTGATAATATTATTACTAAATATGATGACCATGGAGAATCATGTGATAAATGGCTTTCACATAAGTTGGGAACAATTGGGCTCAATAATTCTTCAAAAAAAAGGGCTTGATAATTGGATGAATGAACACCAACGAATGATGGAAGTAGGGCAAGGTCAAAGACCCCCGTAGTAGCCCACGGCTAAGAGTCTAACTTAAAGACTCGTAAATAAAGAAAAGTGCTCTTTCGGGAGACAACCCGAATTATCCCTTTCTTCTGTTTTTATTTCATTTCTGTTGGGTTTTGTGTTTTCTAACCATTTTTGCAGGAGACAGGAAGTAATTACTGCTGTAGTTACTGATCTGAACGGAGTTACGGCGTAACTCATCTTGGTGATTACGCCGTAACCAACATTTTAGCAGCAGAATTCTTGACGCATTACCAATCACGGCGTAATACCATCTCAGTGGTTACGCCATAACTATTCGCTTCTCAGCTCATACCAGGTTTTGCCAGTTACGGCGTAACTCTCTCATAGGAGATTACGACGTAACTCTCCTCTGCTTTAATACTTTCATTTTAAAACACAGTAACCTTGTATTAGTTTTTAAATGAACTTTGTGGGTGTGTTCCCTGTAAACCCTCACGAGACTTCACTCGTCCACTTGGGACACCAAGTGGTTTAAAAGGCTTGTTGCATTCGCTAAATGCAACCGTGATTCCTACGAAAGTGAGTTAGGTTTGTTTTTCATTTTAATTTTTTCTTTTTAGAATTATGCTTGTCGGTATTGTGATTTCAGGGATTGAAGTTTGTTCATGACGCTTAAACGAAGGCACGGTTCTTTCTCGTGGGCCTTCTTCTTTTTGGAGCAAATTTCAAGGAAGTTCTCGCTCTAATTCTACCTTTCTCTTCACCTTTATTTTAATGCCTAGTACAAAAGGGACTTTGTACAATTCAAGTGGGGGGGACGGGAATATAATTATCTCTTGAACTTTATTTCGCCCACATTTTTCTAGTTTATTTTGAAAAATTATGCCATTTTTAAAATTTTTGACATGTTTTCTGAACCTAACTAGATTAGACCTTAGCCGAGCACATACAACCCTTGATATTACATGGTGAGATTAGCCTTATCCGTTTCCAATATTTTACCCCAAATCCACCAAATTATGAGTGTGCCGGTAGCTTGTAAACTTTAGAACTTGGCCTTTACATCATTTCGAGACCATAAACGAGGTATGTTGAGTTAGCTCGATGTATTTGGATTTTTCAGTTTTAGAAGGCAGTATTATAGGATTATCACCCAAACAGCCTACCATTGTGAGTCTATCGATTAGTCACCTCGACTTTTAGACCCCCTTTTGTTGCACCCTTTAGTGCAAGATACCCCTAGATACCCTCTTCTGAGCCATTCCTTTCATTTTTTCACCCCAATATATTGTTTCGTTACACCCTTACACCTTAGCCTACCCTGTGGTCTTTATTTGTAATTAGGAAGTCATCATTTGCCTAAGTTCAAAGTTCGAGTGGTAAGGTTTGGAAATCACGCTTTCATCGACAACAATTATGAAGATCATTGAAGACCCCCCGAATTCCCATTATTCATCTCAAGTGGGGGGATGTTATGTTATTATGTTATGTTCAAAAAAAAAATTCGAAAAAAAAACAGTTGATTGAGTTATGATTTTGTAAAGTGCGATGTTATAAGCACTATAGTATGAGCTTTATTGTTTAGTATCGAGGAGGCCACCTCGGTCACATTTGAAGATTGGAGTTGGAGTTATACCAACTGAAGAAGAAAAGGTGGTGTGCCCATCACGACGTCTTCTAATGACACATCTACCTTGCATTTCATGATCCGGTCTCTAGACTTCTAAGCTTGAACTTTGGGCGGACGGTAAGTGGTGATGACTTAGTTATAAATATAGACTACCTGCTTGTTTTTCATTTTACACCAATTATATATCCTATGTCCTTTAGTCATGAAGCATGTCTAGGTGATGCAGCGAGCAATCTTTGGTGTCTTGGCCATGGATTTGGTCATGTATCATTGATTTTGTCCACTTCACCGTGACATGTTAGTAATGACGAGTCACCCATTAACCTTTGTCGTGTCTACCCATATTGCCTTCGAGAATTGTTTAGCCCTTAACTCTAGTGGTGGAGATTTGTGTAACCGCCAAGCTTATGATAAAATACATGCTATGACTGTGCAATTGAGTGATCACCCCAAAATTGACACTTAGAATAGTTGAGAGATTTGAGTGTTTGTTCCCCTTTCGTGAGGTGTTCGGCTTTGTTTTATTCTAGCATAAGGGATTTTTAAACTCATATTTTTCAGGTTTTGAGAGATATCTTTTTAGGAATCTATCTAATAAGGTCCACTTGAGGGCAAGTAGAGTTCAAGTGGGGGGATATTTGATAACATCAAATAGTCCTGAATATTAAGTGTCAATTTCCCCCGTTAATGCTCGTTATTTATATCATTTATATGGATTTACGCTTGTTTTCCATTGTTTTCCACTTTCAGGTAAATTACGACCATTGGAGCTAAAGAGACGTGAAAATGGAAGCATTACTAAAGATTTATCACAGTATGCTTATTTTAAAGAAGTTACGACGTAACTCATCTCTCACATTACGCCGTAACTATTGCGTGACCCAGAATTTCAACTTATCAAGAGGTTACGGCGTAACTCTTCCCAAAGGTTACGACGTAACTCCATTAGGTCAAAAGAGGTTCCACGCCACTGATACTTACGCCGTAGCTACTGCATCACTTACGACGTAACCGAGTTTATTGAAGACTACGGCATAACCACTTATAAGGTTACGCCGTAACTAGCATATCTGTGCATTTACGAAGAAATAGAAGGTTACGGCGTAACTCCTCTATTGGTTATGCCGTAACCTAGACCTGGCCTATAAATACCCCACGAATTCCAGCATTTCAGATCATCCCATTCCATACACAACACTCTGAGAACGTGGGAAAAAGCTCAAGGGAGGTCTAGGGAAGCATACGAAGCTGTTTCCAAGGGAGAAGTCACACCATTACGATAAACTTTAGCGTTTATTATTTCTTTTACTTTCAATTCATGTATTTCGTACCTTTGAATATTGAATTGATGTGCATGATTAATATGAGCGGCTAAGCACCCTTTGGTGCTAGCCTAGTTATGATTCCTTAATTGTTTTGTTTGCGTTTACCTTTACTTCCGTACAATTATTTCTAAGTGTATGCATGCATAGTTCTTTGGTAGTCACCCCTGGTTCGGTAGTTTTGAATGGCGATAGAGGCCAATTGCCTAGGAGATATGACCAACTGACCCTAGGTGAGCGGACTGAGACGGGAAGGGTAAGATATGACCAACTGACGACCCTTTCTACTTGTGCAATTTGACCAACTGATCACCTATCGTTTGGATGAACTTAAGAGTTGGGGGTGTAGTGTCTAAGTTCTTAACAGCCGGGCACTCAATATTTAGAATCTAGCATGTAGCGGTACTTAATGACTCGGCTTAGGGGACCAGGAACAACAGGACTTATGACGGTGCGCCTGATTTCTCCTGTGGTGGCATCTTTGCTGATAGGTTAGGGCGAATTGACCAAATGATGTCCTCTCGAATTTGACCCCACCTGAAGTAATTGGAAGTAGGTAGACGTAGACATAACTAGCTAGGAGGATCAACTAGGTTAGCACCACTATTCCTCTATTGATTTCCCTTCTACCATTTATTTGCTTTTATATTCTACATTAGTAGTTTAATTAATTAAAACCCTATCAAACCATTAATATTCTGTGACAATTAGACTTAGTAATTATCCAACACACATAGCTCTTGGGACGACCTCGGCTTTACCATTTACTACACTACACACGACCGGGTACACTGCCCGTTAGTGCATTTGGGTAGACCATAGGTATAGCGAGACACTATAAATATTAAGACCTGGTCAGTAAAACCTGTATCAATCTTCTAATGTTTTGTCGATAACAAACGTAAAATCATTTTAACGAAACAAATAAAATACGTAAAAGGTTTGAGCCAATAGTTTACTAACACACTTTTACTAAACATATTAAAACTATTTCAAAACATATTTAGTAAATAAGTTATAAAACCAAAGACATTTTTATAAAACACTAACAAGTAATATTGTTTACATCTTATAGAAATGCATATGTATAACAACTAGTGCTTACATTTTATAAAAATATTTATGTACTTTGTATATGTTGTAATGGGTAAAAACCAAAGTCCATAACGCATGACCCGTGACCCATGATCCATTGACTAGGTACAATGAATGTTGTTGGGTAAAAACCAAAGTCCATAACCATTACCCATGGAGCATGATCCATAACCCATAACCCATTGCATGACATCATGCATGAAGTCATGTTGGATATTATCCATGATCCATGACCCAAAGTCCATGACCCATGACCCAAGATCCATAACCCAGTGACTCATAACCCGGTTTGCAACCCGAAATCCGAACTAAACTCACCCAATAGCCGTATCTCAGGTTTTGCACTAGCCGGATCCCTCTGGTGAGGGATCCGTAGGAACCGTGGGACAGTAGACATGTTTTTGTCTATAAATAGTGAGCCATTTCTCTCTTGCTTACGACCACTCTTAGATATACTTTCTCTCAATATTCTAACATCACGAACCACAAATCCAAAGGATCATTCTATGTAGTTTTGTGTTTGTGTGATTCTCTAGGTTCATCTTAAAGGCGAGATCACCACCTCTTGAAGACGTGCAAGCTCAAGTCATGAGTTTCTAAGCTTCGTCATCATCAAGACCACTGAAGTGCATCTTGTTGATAGTTCTTTCCTCCCTCCATAGAAGTGTCGTGATGAAGGCACTAGTGAAAGGTGCCGAAGGGTCGTGTTGAAGGCATTAGTGAATGGTGCCAAAGGTGTACATTCAATATGGTGCATCGATGTACAAGTTATGTAGTTTGGGTTAAAGGATGTTGATATCCTTCTAGTGTTGTAACAAGGAGTGTGTCTCCTTTGGGATAGTTGTGTTATGGTGTAGTGTTGGGTAGTAGTTCTTCTGTTGGAATCACTCCTAAACCATTTCTCAAGTGTCAGTAATCAATATGTAATAGTTAGCTTAATTAAAGCTTTTATGTTAGTAATTAAGGCAAGGCTCATGTAGAAAGCCCATGAGCCTATGCAAAAGACCAATAAGGAAAGGAAGGGACTAGATGTGTTGCCCTAGCTCCCTTCCCCTATAAATAGTCTTGTAACTCTCATTTGAGAGTTGGTTGTTCATCTCATTCAAATCCTACGCATAACTTGTCTTATATTCATTCGTGTGTTTGTGTGGTTTGTTCAACCGATCACTTCTCTATCTCATTTATTCATATTGATGCTTGTGTTACAAACACGGTGACCTAACAGTGGTATCATTCGCCAAATAGTTGGGTGAAACGGTTTCTTTTTTGAAATATTAGTGTCTACGCGTAAGTTTCGGTGTTTAAACATTCAAACGCTTAAAAACCTAAATTTTTACACTTTAAAACTCAAGATTCTTGTACTTTAAAGGTTATTTGGTGATAAAGTTTAAGGTTTTTGCAAAAAGTTTGAAACTTTACGTGTATTTTATTAGTTTTGAGCTTGGTTTCATTCGTGTAGTCTATTCTACGCGTAAGGTGCATATGTGTTTTGAATCATCAAGTTTCACATTTTTATGTTATTTTGGTGATTTTGAAGCTGTTTCATCATAAAAATCAGGTTTCTAAACGTTATTATCCTTAAAAATTAGTTTTTGTTACCTTTGGTAGTTCCTACGCATAGCTAAACCCTAAAATTACGCGTAAGTTCTACAAAGTTTGATCTTCAGTGCTATTGGTTTACTCAGTGTTTTCTTGCTTGGATAAGCTTGAAAACACTTCGACTTTGGATATCTTTTACACTGGTATAAGTGTAAAGGATTTTTTTGGGCAAAACCCTAGTTTTACGCCTAAGCTAATTTCTTACGCGTAGAATACTTTTTGCCTAAGTATTTTCTTACGCCTAAGCCAATCTTACGCCTAAGCTAATCTTACGCATAAGCATTCTACTACTAAGCGTTTGGTCTACGCCTAAGCTAAGTGTTTCTCAATCCTATGCGTAAGTTATTCTTACGCGTAAGTTGGTGTTTTTACGCATAAGGTGGCTTTCTACGCATAAGGTGTTTTCTTTGCATAAACGGGTTTTCTACGCATAAGGACACTTCATCAACAAAGTTTCATTCGGCTAAAAAGATCCATCATCAACACAAGTTTCAAGATGTCTCAACCACCATACTCTAGCTACTTTCCTCATATGTATCCTCAACAACAACAACTTCAACAACAACAACAACTCTATCAACAACAACATCAATTTTAACAACAATTTCCTCAAGGAGCAATTCCATCACAAATGATTCAACCACCACCTAGTCTACAAGTACAACCTTACACAAACTTTCAAAATCAGCATCCACCCAAGTATGCTATGAAGGAACCGTCTTGGTTTGAAAAGATGTGTGAAGCTTTAAGTAGCCAACAATCCATTCATGAGGCTGGATCACTTGATAGACCTCCAATGCTCACTCCCAGAAACTAAGATCAATGTGGATCAGGTTCTTTAGGTTTTGTGATCTAAAGAAACCACATGGTAAGTTCTTGAAAAAGGTCATCCTTGAAGGTCCATTTCAGATGCCTACTATCACTGTACCCGGAGATCCGAATGCTAATCCACCAAGAGATGATGTTTCCAATGTAGCCAGTCTTGATCAACTTACTACTGACCAACTTCTACACATGGAAGCCGATGAACTTGCAGTGCAATATATCCTTTTGGGTTTACCCAATCTGATACTTCGTAGTGTTGATGCTCAGAAGACTGCTAAAGCAATGTGGGAGCATATTCATCTTCTCATGGAAGGCACATAACTCAATCAAGAAGATATGGAATCAAAAATCTACTTAGCATATGAACACTTCATGATTGAACCAGGGAAGACATTAGAGTCATATCATCATCGATTCTCAGACATCATCAATGACTTGGAAAAACATAACATCATTATGCCAAGAATTGCAGTCAACACTAAGTTCCTCAGTAGTCTTGGCCCTGATTTGGAAAAGTATGCTATTTTCATCCGTCAAGCAAAGAATCTTCATCATGCTACATACGGATTATTGTATGACTATTTGAAGCCCCACCAAAAGGAAGTTGACAGAGAAAGAGTCATCCGTGGAGCTCCTGTTTCACTTTCACTCCCGGATAATCAAACTCTTGCATTATGGGCTCAAACGTGTTATCCTCAATTCCCTACTTTGCAAACTGTCTTCACAAATCCTCCACAACCAACTGCTACAATTACACCATATGATCCGTCACAGCAACAATCTCAAGAAACTCAATTAGTTCCATACAACAACAACAATGATCAAGCACTTTACAGTGAATCTAATGAGGATGCAGAAGCTTTCGATGCATTGCAACAAGGGTTTGTCATGATTGCTAGAGCCTTCGGCCGATATTCAAACAAATCCAACAATCGCATTCGTAGCTCATCTAACACAAGGAATCAGGCTGTTGTTAACAATGGACGTGTTGAAGTTCAGAATCATGGTAATGTTCGTCAGATGGGCAGTGGTCAAGGGTTTAATGCTAATGGAAGGAATTACATGGGTGCTCCACAACAACGAGATCAAGTGGTTGATCAGGGAAATGCTCAGACTGGGGTTAATGGTCTTCGTTGTTATAACTGTAATGAGAAGGGTCATCTGGCTAATGCATGCCCAAAACTGAGGACAAGAGGCATCGCTTATCACAAAGAAGCTTTATTCTTGGCTCTAAAGGATGAAGCTGGTGGAACTCTTACCAACAAGGAACAAAGCTTCATGGCAAATGCAGATTCTGATGATGACATGGAGGACTTGCAGGCCAATACAGCTGTGATGTTAATGGCTAACATGCACGAACTCCACATGAGTGACACATGCCCAGTGTATGACACTGATGGCTTGTCTCAGGTACCGGATCACACTATCCTCATCACTGATCTGATATCTCCGCCAACATCTGTATCCGACAAGGATCAGAGTGTTCAACATGAGCCTTCTACATCTCATTCCGATGATAATCAAATAGATCCCGTAGTTATATTTGACGATCAAGATGACCTTATGGTTAACACTGATAATCAATTTGACTCCGTGGTATATTTGAGGATCTAAATAATGATCATGTTGAGACTCACGTTGAACAAGCTGATCTTTTGTCTAATACAGATATTGAGCTCATGACCTTACTTAAGGACCAAAAATATCAAATGAAAAAATGCCTTGACATCAATAAGCAATTAAAGGATAAAAATGCACTGCTAACTAAGGATAATGAAAGCTTAAAATTTCAACTCAACATTTTTTAAACACAAGAAAAACGTGAAAAAGGTTTTGAAGTCGCTTTTGCTAAATCTTATCAAAACAAAAAATCTTTGGAAAAACAGATATGTGATCTAGTTGCATCTAAGAATGCTTTGTTGTCTCAAATAGAACAACTGAAATATGATCATAAACAACAAACTAACGCTCTCACCTTGGAAACACAAAAAGCCAAGTCTGAGTTGTTAACTTGTCAAAAACAGTTCTGTGAGTACAAAAAGCATTCAAAGAAACGAATAGATGACTATCTTGAAGAAATTGTCGACTTACAAAACAAAATAAAAGAGTTTTGAAATGTTGTTTATAAACATGGTGAGTCAATCACAACTATTCAAAAGTTTACTTTTAAACCAAATCCAAATGGATATGGACCGAATCTTGCTGATTACAAACCTAAGTTTTCACATAGAGCATTCAAACCAAATCCTCAAGTTTACAGTGCAGAACATAGAATTGATGATTCCATTATGAGTGTTGTTGAATATAATCGCATGGAGGAATTAGATGCTGAAGACGAGAGTCAGTCAAAATTGGAAAATGTTATTTATAACAAACCATTTAACTATTCAAAAGCCATAACTTTCATCACACAACAGGATAATTCTAACACACCTTGGGTTGTCACACCTACTTCTGATTCTTCCAATGATGGTCCCCAACCCAATACTGTACAAATTAATGGTCCTTTACCTTCATTAAATGAAATAAAGTCATTAGCTGAAAAATGTCAAGTTCTAAAATATTTTGAAACATTCTTATCGGACATCAAACTTTTGGAACGTGAAATTGAAATCAATTCTGAAATAAAAGTCAAACATTTTCAATCGCCTCAAGCTCGAGCACAAAGAGATATTTTTCAGAAAAGAATTTTACCTCATGTCCGAAATTTGAAAATGTGTGCATATTATTGGGAAAGGGATTTTCACAAGGAGCTTGGACTTATGAAAAGAGTTTTCGAACAAACAGAAACATCGATTTCAAATTCTAAACGTAAAAAGAAAATGTTAAGAAAAGATGTCGATCGACTCTTGGAAGATGTTATCTGTGCTGATACCATAAATGTTGTGTTACTTCATACTGTTGCATATGCATTTGATTATATCACTGCTGATTCTGTTGATTCTGTTGAAAATGTTGAGAATACTGATACTGTGTCACAAATCAAGTCTTTAAAAGTTGAAAATGAGCGATTGTTAAACGAGCTTTCAAATGCAAAACGTCATCTTCAATGGTGTCAAAAAGATTGTCAAAATCAAGAACTTGCTTTGCAAAACTAAATCAACCAGTTGCATAGCAAAACTATTAATCCAAAACTTTAGCAACTGGATGATGAAAACGTGTCTTTAAAGTGTCAAATCTCAAAATATGAACAAGAAATTTCAAAAGTTAAAACGGAATATGGAGTCATATTTGATTTACTCAAAAAGACTCGTGCTCAAGCGTCAAAAGATATTGATGATCATCTTGCATATACCAAAGATGTTTTACGACAAAATGGAAACACTCGTTCTGAAAATCAAGATTTGTTACACACTATCCATGATCTAAAAGCAGAGTTGGTGAAACTTAAGCAAGATAGGAACAGTAACACAAATATAATTACACCAGGAATTCTTAGACTGCCTAATGACACATCACAAGAAACTAATGTGCTTCCCTTTACTGAAACAGGAATAGTTGCCTCTTTTCCCAACGCTAGCACTTCACAGCTTAAGAGCACCACAAGGAAGAATAGGAAGTTGCGACGTAAGAAAAGAACAATAAAGACCTCTGAAGTAGAAGAACACCTTAGGACTTTGAATAAGACTAAAGTTGCACCCACTTTAGATATTGCGTCTGACAAATGTAATGGAAAAAGTGATGTAACGAATGCTGAATCTTTAAGTACTTTAAATGTTATGTTTGAAGCTTCTTGTGTTGGTTGTCATAAAAGCATGTTTTCTGGTTGTCATGATAAATGTGTTGCTAATGCTATCTTATCTCGTAAGCGGACAAATAGAAAACAGAATACCTCTAGGCCCACTAATGCTTCTAAGTCTGTGCTAGGTAAACCACCCTCTAGTGTTCCGGCTAAGATCATTGATGTACCCATAGTACCCCCTACATCTCCTAGGAAGAACTTATCACCTAGTGCATTTACTAAGACCAAAGCTAAGACTAGTTGGAGATGGCAGAAATGGTTACATAATACACTTGGCTTTAAATGGATACCTAAAATCATAAACATGTGTGTTTTAACTACAAATGCATTGGAACCCTCTAACTCTTCGGATTCCACATCTACTTCTATTCCATATGTGTCGTCTGTGTGTAATGCAGGTGATACAGATCATCCTCTGGATTGTTGATAGTCGATGTTCCCGACACATAACAGGCCATCTCAAACTGTTATCAAACTTTGTCTCAAAGTTCATTGGCACTGTCAGGTTCGGGAATGATCACTTCGCAGCTATAATGGGCTACAGAGATTACATCAATGGTAACATCGAAATTAGCAGGGTTTATTATGTGGAAGGTCTCGGTCACAATCTCTTCTCAGTTGGTCAATTTTGTGATGGAGATTTGGAAGTTGCTTTTCGGGAGAAAACTTGTTTCATTCGTGATCTAAAAGCAAACGATCTTATGTCTGGTACCCGAACATCAAGTATTTATACAATCTCAATGCAAGACATGACTGCTTCATCTCCTATCTGTCTACTTTCAAAGGCAGCATCTACAAAATCTTGGCTATGACACCGTCGACTCTCATACTTAAACTTTCAAACCATAACCAATCTTGCATGATACAAACTTGTTGAAGGTCTCCCAAGATTCTGGTATTCTAAAGATCACCTATGCTCAGCTTGTGAACAAGGGAAAAGCACTCGTGCTCACTTTCCTTCTAAGGTAGAACACAGCTCACAGCATGTGCTTCATCTTCTTCACATGGATTTGTGTGGCCCGATGCATGTACAGACGATTAACGGCAAACGCTACATCTTGGTAATTGTGGATGACTACTCACGATGGACTTGGGTTTATTTTCTTCGAAGAAAAGATCAAGCTCCACTGATGATCATCACCTTTCTCACGAAAATTCAAGTTCAGCTCCGGAACACCGTTAGAAAAATCACAACAAACAAAGGAACTGAATTTGTGAATCAAACTCTTCGTGCATATTATGAGAAAGTGGGAATTGAGCATCAAACATCAATTGCACGAACACCGGAACAAAACGGAGTTGTTGAAAGACGAAATCGTACATTAGTGGAAACTGTAAGAACAATGTTAATTAATGCTAAACTTCCAGATTACTTGTGGGCTGAAGCCGTGTCAACTGCATGCTACACTCAGAACCGTTCAATGATTACTAAACGCCACAACAAAACACCTTTTGAGCTTATCCACAACCGTAAACCGAATCTCAAACACTTTCATGTATTTGGATCTCTTTGTTACCCAAATAATGATCGTGATGACTTTGGTAAGCTCAAAGCCAAAGCTGACATAGGAGTCTTTGTTGGATACCGTGAAAACTCTAAGGGTTACCGGATCTGGAATCATCATACAAGGGAGATTATGGAAACGATTCATGCAAATTTCGATAAGCTTACTGAAATGGCTTCTAAGCAAAACAGCTTGGAACCCGGACATAACCGTCTAAACTTCCCCCAAACCCCATCATCAGCTGAACCAAGCTTACAGCTTACTCGTCAACAAATGGAACAGCTCTTTGCTCCTCTGTTTAGTGATGATATTGATCAACGTGCTCCAGATGTATCAAATGTTTTCGCTGCTCAACCTGATAATAATCCAATATCTGATACACCTGCTACAACAACTACTGTTGAGGAAGCACCACCAATTGATTCTACAACAACAACCTAACAAACCGCATCCAATGACGTTGAACCAGCTGATGATCTTCTGAACAATGAAGTACCCCCACCTGCAGATTATGATCCAAATGCGTTCTTCAATCTATTTACTAATGAAACTGTCACACCTGATGCTGCGGAATCATCTACAAGCCATTTGAATCTTCCAAATCTGTAGAATGTATATCAACATCAACCCTCCACACATCGTTGGACAAAAGACCATCCTCTCGTGAATATTATTGGATACCCGAATCAACCAGTCGTAACTAGATAACGCCTTCAGACGGACGGTGAATATTGCATTTATGCACTTACCGTCTGCCAAGCTGAACCCAAAAATATTAAGGAAGCCATGCCATATGACAATTGGATTGAATCCATGCAAGAAGAACTTAACCAGTTTAAACGTCTTGAAGTATAGGAATTGGTTGCAAAACCAACTGGGGTCTATGTTATTGGTCTGAAATGGATTTGGAAAAACAAATTGGATGCTGAAGGTACGGTTATCAGAAATAAGTCACGTCTGGTGGCTAAGGGTTATAGACAAGAAGAAGGGATTGACTACGAGGAATCGTTTGCACCGGTTGCTAGACTTGAGGCTGTTCGGATTTTTCTGGCATTCGCGGCTCACATGAACATCACGGTCTTTCAGATGGACGTCAACAAACTGAACAAGGCTCTCTACGGTCTCAAAAAATCCCCTCGGACGTGGTATGATAAGTTGTCATCCTTTCTTATCGCTAATAATTTCGTCAAAGGATCGGTCGACCCTACACTATTCATACAATATCACGGGGCACACATTTTAATTGTTCAAATTTATGTGGATGGCATCATTTTTGGGTTAACACATCTAAAGTACTCAAACGCTTTTTCAAAACTTATGAAAAAAACATTTTGAAATGTCCATGATGGGTGAACTTACGTTCTTTCTAGGACTGCAAGTTCATCAATCACCCCGTGGTATTTTCTTGAGTCAGTCCAAATATGCCCTTGAAATTTTAAACAAAAATGAAATGCAAAACTGTGATACCTATGCCACACCAATGGCACATACCAAGAAACTGGACGCTGATTTGCATGGGAAATTGGTTGACCCTACCAAATACCGAAGTATCATTGGGTCTCTCATGTATCTAACAGCAAGTAGACCTGATATTGTCTTTGCTGTCTATCTTTGCTCCCGTTATCAGTCGCGACCAATTGAAACTCACCTCTCTGAGGCTAAAAGAATCCTCCGATACATCAAGGGAACCATTAACTTGGGGATCTGGTATCCGAAGGATTCTGGTTTTGAACTAATAGCTTTTTCAGACGCTGATCACGCAGGTTGCTTAGATTCACGAAAAAGTACTTCAGGAGCTCTACAATTTCTTGGTGATAAACTGGTGTCATGGCAATTGAAGAAGCAGGATTGTGCATCGTTGTCCTCAACCAAAGCAGAATATGTAGCCATGTCGGCGTGTTGTGCTCAAGTCATTTGGATGAGAACACAACTCAAAGACCATGGTTACGTATTTGACAGAATTTTGATGTACTGCGACAATCGAAGTGCTATTGCTATCTCGTGCAACTCTGTTTAACATTCGAAGTCCAAGCACATCGATCTTCGATATCATTTCATCAAGGAGCATGTGGAAAAGGGTACCGTTGAATTATATTTTGTGGGTACTGAATACCAACTGGCAGATCTTCTCACCAAAGCCTTAGCTCCTACTAGGTTCACTGAGTTGGTCCACCGGATTGGTACGAGGTGTTTGACTCCAGAGGAACTGAACGAACTTTTAAAACAATCTTAAAACAAGTCAAACACCAAAACCTCTTTTGTAAATAGTTTTCAAAAACAAAATACAAAAATATAAAATTTACAAAATTCAAAAATATTCTTCTCCCTAAAATTTCTTTAAACATGGCAAGTAAAATTCTTCTGTCAACACTTCACTCTTTCAAATTTCAGTATTTTTTCAGTCAAGTGTTGAGGGGGAGAACGTAAATATTTTTTGTTTCATAAAACCTTGTACTTGCATGTTATCCAATACCGGTTGTATATTTGATAATGGTGGACACGTTTCTTGTTTCTTGACACTCCTCGGGCTCAAACTTATAAAATTTCAATATTTTCAAAGTCGAGGGGGAGTGTCGTCAAGTTTCTTTCCAAATATCTTGCTTTATGTAACCAAATTGGAAGTTATGGGCGTTGGATGAAAATGATTGAGGTGGAGGGACCAAAGTTGTCAAAAGGTTAAACTAATTTTATTAAAACTCTCCACCTAAATTTTCAAAACACATTAACTCCTACATTTATTACCTCAACTACTCATCCTACGCCTATAATCAAATCTACAAATCCGTGCTTTAATCTCCAAATTTGTAAGTGTGTTAAGCTTCATTGTGTGTTTCTAAACTATGGTTTTTAATGGCACACTAATCCAACGGTTTGATTTTAAACTACGCATGATTATGTGTTTTACGCGTATGCGTATATTTATATGATCATGTGTGAGTGTTTGTTGTGAAATAAGGGTGTTAAAACGTTGTTAAGATCATTATAAAACTATTTCCAACATGAAAATCTACCCAAAAACTTCAATTTCTTGTTTTCAAAGATTAGGTTTTATGCGTGAGATTTGGGGTTTTTCATTTGTGATTGTTTCTGAGTAATTAGATGGTTGTATGATGATTGTGACATGCTTAATTGACCAAAACCACATTTGAATCATATCCAGAAACATGATTTGTGCATAATTGAGAATTAGGGTTTAAGTATCATACGAATTGGGGATTTTTGATTCTTAAGATTGTGGATGTTAAAACTTGTTGCAACACACTCACATTACTTCTAAGACATCCCAGAATGAGTTTGGTGCAAAACCCATGGCTAGATTTCTTAGTCGTAAAATTCAAATCCTTAGGGTTTAAGTTTTACGCATAAGTAAATCCTACGCGTAATTGTGTATGATTGTGACTACATGTGAAAATGAAAGGAATTGAATAATATGTTAATGGACATGTTATGATGAATTTATTTTAGGTTTTACACGTGCAAAACTCAGAATCAAGGTTAAACTGGATTTCTACGCATAAGGATCACCTTACGCGTAGAATGTTATTCGTAAGAGAAATCTTACGCGTAACATGTACGCGTAAGGTTCTACAAAGGGACTACGCGTATCCTGTGAAGGATATGCGTAAACTTGAGTCTTACGCATAAGGTTCACTCTTACGAGTAAACCTTACGCATAAGCTCCAACATGCGCTTACGCGTAAGCCTTATGCCAAGACCTCTATTCCTACGTGTAATATTTCTTACGCGTAAGAAGAGTTCCTACGCATAAGCTTATGCCTACGTGATAACGCTACACGCGTCGTTCGGGGTCAAGGAAACTTCCTTTTCTTCGAGCAAGTTTTATAACACCCTAGGCAGTGAACCTAATCGTTGTAGTGTAGTAATTAGGGTAAGCCACGGGTATTGATATCGTTCTCTAGGGGAATAGGAATGCTAGTGAGAAGTTACTACGCTAAGGTTGAGGTTGAGGAAGATTATTTTTTATCTTTTTATATTTTTTAGAAATTGAAAAGGTACGAATCTCGGGTATTGGATTTGGGGGGGTGGTATTGCTACCGATTACTCTACTATTATCTAATTATCTAAGCTAAGGTTGTGATAGTCTATGTCTAATTGATTTGTACTCGTATGATAGTTTAAAGATGTGTTTACTTAGGTTTTACTACTCCTTAATTATCTCCTATTGATGGTTGATTTGTCACGTCCTTATTCCTAGTTGCGTTGTGATTCTAAGGCTATAGGGCGTGCTTGTTTCCCTAACTCTTTGAAATTACCAAAGGGTCTTGTTTACAAATCCTCTAGTGATTTATAGACGCCTACTCTACGGTTGTCCTTGAATACTTTATCCTACAATTACCTAGATAATTATATTCTAAAGTTCACAAAGAAAAGTCAAGCATTAAGTACACAACGAATAATCTAGCGCACTCTAGATCATTAGTCAACTAAGATAAGTATCAACCAATCAATATTCAATAATTAAGTTTCATATTCCCTAAGCAAACACACAAATAAATTAGCCGGACATGGAGAACATGCAAGCATACACACAAATAATCAAAGACATAATTAAATTAATGAAGTAAATACTTATCTTGATGTATAATAGGGTTTAGAACCCTAAAATACTGCACAAGAAAGCCTTGGTTCGGTTTTAGGTTTTTACTCCAAAAGACTACACACAAAACTGAAAAATTCGGATTCTATATATAAGATTACATCTGCGACGGCGTCACCTTATGTTTTGTGACGCCGTCGTGTCGCCGTCATTAGGGTTTCGTATTGGCCACGTAAACCTTGCGACGGCGTCACCTTATGACTGTGACGCCGTCCCCTTCAGCTCTGACGCCGTCTTGGCTGCATCTAGGCCGTCTGAGTAACGACGGCCTACTCCTTTAGAACCTGACGTCGTCCCTTGAAAACATGCAATTTTGCTTCTGACCCGTCGCAAAATTCCTTCCCGACGGCGTCGCAGATATGCAGTGACGCCGTCGCCTTATGTTTCAGCAGCTTTGAGTGTCTCGATTCTGACTTTGGCCATTTTCTTCGTATATTCGCGCCTTTTCGTCCAAATAAGCATCATTCCAGCATTTTGCCTTCAAGAGACCTAAAAAGTGAAAAGGAACGATATTAAGCAATAACGGATACAGAAGTGATCGAATAAGGGCTTAAATGACCCCTTAAAAAGGTACCTTTTAAAACCTTATCACTACGCGTATGGTTTCTACTGTTTACGCATAAGCTTACTTTTTACGCATAAGCCAAAACATTAACCTTACCAATGAATTGTTACGTGTACAAACTTGTAAATAAATAAATCATAACGTCACAAAACCAAAATGTCACTAATAAGCTACAATGGTAAATATGTTGTGTAAATGAGTGAAAATTTAGACTTTAAAATTCAAAATTAATAAACTCACGAAACTTATCACGACTACTTTGTACTATTGGACAAACAAGTGACGTTGGACTCGTAACATTCATTAACATAACATATTCAACAACTGGACAATAAAATAAACTTTTGACTAACGTAATGTCTTTCGATATGTTGGTTCTTTTGGCTAAATATCTTTCAGATCACAATATGGACGTCAAAATGGAAAACGTTGATGCACCAAATGTACTCACGATGGAAGACATTTTCCCTGATGGTTATAAGACGAAGATTGGAAAGAAAAATCTCAAAGTGGACTTTGATGACTTCACGTACTTAGAGTCTTCATGTCTTATTGCTGTGGATATTCTAAAGTCTCATCCCTACAACAACATGCTCACAAATTCAGCAACAGTACCAGTGATCTATATCCATCATTTCTGGCTCACTATGAAGAAAGTGGATGGTCAAGATGCTGTTACGGTGACACTCAACAACAAACAAGTCACCATCACTGTTGCAGACTTAAGGGCAATTCTCTTACTCCCTGCGATCCAGCCTGCTGAATATGTTGCCACTCCAACGGAAGCGACTACACTCCAATTCTTAGTCGACATTGGCTACGATGAAGCTGCTGGGATCATCACTAAACATTCATCGGTCGATTTAAAGAACATCCCTCAGTCATGGAGAACATTATACATCATGATTGCCAAATCTGTTTCTGGACGTGATAGCGGTTATGAGCATCCTAAGCTCATGAAACTGCAAATATTCTGGGGCATGGTCAACAAGACGCATATTGACTTCACAAGCCTGATATGGGATGACATGATGTCTTACCTCAGGAAGCCTGGCACCAAGATTCCCTACATCAGATACACCAAACTGTTGATCCAAAGGATTCTCGGGAATAATCTTGACATTCCCTTGAGACTTGATGACCCCGACCATCACTCTGAACTGTTTGAGCCCACTCTGAATGTGGTCAGATTCAAAGAATCAACAATAAAGAAACAAGGTGTTGTACTGACAGACTGCCTTCTCACTGAAGATATCAAGAAACTTCAATCATACTCACGATATCTAAAAGCAGTAGCGTCAGGCAAAGTTGGCTTCATTGATGAAAAGTCCTCTGCAATACCAGTTAAAAAGACCAGGAGAGGCAGTGCAGGAAGTATTACAAGCACTGGAAGTGCCCCTAAGTATCCTAAGAGAAATCCTTCACGAAAAAGAAAAGTTCCATCAAAGGTTGCCATTCCTAATCCTCAAGTGGCACTTACACTTAAGGACGAAGACTCAGAGGATACTGAGACGGATGAGGAGGTTCATTATTCGGAATCTGTTACAGATGATACAACAACAGCTGACAAACCTCTTAGTCCTAAAGCTGATAAGGGTAAGACTCCAGTGGAAGAGCAAGAGGAAGAAAGCTCTGATGAAGAGCCACAAGATGAAGCTAAAGACTACAGGAAGACACTGAAGAATCTCAGACTACAACATGTGGCTAAGGAATTTAATCTTCAACAGACTAGAGGCCCTGGAGGTTCTAGTGGTGGCGCACTTACCATACCAATTCGTGATGTGGTTAATCAACATGATAAGTGAATTGGTGCCACCACTAAGGAATCCACCGAGCAACAGCAGCAATCATATGACGTTCCGTTCACTTTTGAGGAAGAAGAGGAACCAGAAAAGGATTAGAAGATCACGGATGAAGATATTGCACAAGCTGACAAGGAAAGAAAAGAAGAGGAAGCTCGAGCTAAAGAAGAGGCCAGGGTTAAGGCTGAAGAAAAGGCTAAAGCTGAAAAAGAAGCTAATGATTATCTTTTAGATAGTCCCGAACGTAACCAGGAACAAACTTCTGAGCCACCAAATGAGCGAGAGCCTTCTCATGACTCATCTTCGTCTGACTCATCTTCTCATTCTTCACCACCACCATCTAAAGACACCACCAGATCCGCATCCAAATCGGTAAAGAAACTGACCGATACTTGGGCATCACGTGGTAAGACAAAGATTGTCAAAGCTGTCAGAAAGAAAGGAAGCGCAACGGTGTCAACAGGAAACTGAATCAGCTTGCGGACAGAGTCAATCTAATTCAAGACGTGGTGAATGAGTTTTCAGATGAAAGGGAACAAATCAAACAGTTTCTTAACAGAGATATCCAAGGGGAAATGGAAAAGACGATCCGAGAATATACTCACAAGTTTCTTCTCGACTCCATCCCTGGAGTGACAAGAGAGATGTTCACCAGATAACTTTATCCAAATCTCATGCAATTGGTCAAGCAAACAATGCAATCTACTCCTGTAGCAATGAAAATCAATCCAATTGAGCCTGCGGTTGTCTCCGATGCAGAGTTGATTTCCAAGCTTGTTTTACAAATGTCTAAATGATCTGCAACGTTTACTTCTGGCGAAGCTAAACTTTTTGAGGCATTGCTGGAATTTCAACTCAAAACTTCATGCAAAGTGGCTGCTGAAAGGGCTAAGCGTCCAAGAGATGATGATGATGCAGATAAGGATTCTGAGGCGAAACGAAAGAAGAAAAATGACGATTCATCTACTATGCCTCCACCACCCCAAAGGACCTCCACCTCCAGAAGATCTCCACAACGTCCTCCTACTACAGATAAACCTCAGGACTCTGAGTCACCACCAAAAACGGAAAAAACTGGTGATCACTTTGAATACACTGGTGGTGACGATGAAGAGATTCTCGAGCCCCAACAACAACCTCCTTCTTCTACATCAACAAAGCAACCAGCATCATCCTTAAAGCCAAAGAAGAAACAGTCAACATCAGTTGTATCCTGGCTAGATGAAGACGAAACTGAAGAATATGACTGGTTTTCGAAGCTTGTTGATGCAACCCCTCAGTTACCGGAAGGCCAAGAACCGGTAGATGGAAGAACTATGGAGCAGGTCAAGATTATACAAGAAAAGTTCAAGGTGAAAAAGATGACGAAAGTAGTGTTGAAACGAATCAAGAACGACGCTTTTCAACTGCTTAAGGATAGCTCTGCCAGTGCCATTGAAGTCGAATATCATCTCGACAACATTGCACTAGCCATGTCCAACAACATTGATTGGCTCAACCCTGAATTGAATATCGACTTCACCAGACCAGACAAGGCTCCATACTACACCGACTGGACTAAGCCACTACCTACCATTGGCCGACCTGATCAACCAAAGATTCCCTACCATTATTTCTTCAATAATGACCTGGAATTTCTTCTACACGGTAGCGATGTTAGCACTAAATACGCTACCTCACTCACCTTCCCATTCCCGGCAGCAATCTACTCAAACAACATAGCCATCGAGGAAGAAGCCACACATATGTTTGTTGACCATGTGGAAAAGTATGACCTCGATGCACTGTATGGGATTCATCATTGGCCAGAACGAAGAAGAATCTACTACAGAAGGTGCCAGGTACTTAAATCAAAAAAAGAAGTGTTCAGTGAAGAACGGATCATTGCAATAATGCATGTTACCCTGTCCTCGAAGTGGGACTACACATTCCTGAAGAAAGTAGTAGTCAAACGCCAAGACGAACAGGAATATGACTTTTCTGAAGCAGATTTCCCGAGATTGTCGCTCAATGACATTGAAGACATGTACCTTGCCAAGGTACAAGGACGAATGCGATAATTCTCCACCAACATCTAGCTCCAGTACATCAAGTCATTGCTAATATTCATCAGAAGCATCGTGATCCAGGAACGTATCGAAGATATTCAACTTGCCGTGGAATCGTACCAGAAATGGGTTAATCTCACCAAACCACAACTAGACCTTCCCGATATCAAACATCTTGCTCAGTACACCATCATTAAGAAACCATTTGGGGTAGTTTACCGCAGTGAACTTTACCGAAATTGCTTCATGGCGTGCAAGGAGCATCACAAGTTTTGTGATCATACACTAAAGAAGGTTCGTGATGGTTTGGCATATCGGTTAAAAGAGATTCATGAAGGCATAGGGTCAAAGAAGAGGTGGAATTCTAGGGACAGGAGGGATGTGAAGAAGATCATCACCAGGATTGATGAAAGGTTATTTCGTCGGGATCAGATGAGGACTTTGGAGAGCTTCGTGGGTGGACGTCAAAGCATTTCTCTAACAGGCTATCAATGTCCAGACAGGACTCCTGGTGTTATTGCTAGATTGCCTGGTACTCCTTAATCCGTTTCCTTCTTTAATATTTAGATGTGTTGATCTTTATCTGACAATGGTTTATGCACGCATAACAGTGTACAACCTGTACTTGTAATGAAAGGACCCTGTGGTACGCATCAGTGCCACAATCCTTATAAAAGGAGCAAAAGCTTCTTACTTTTGAGTAAAACTAATCAAAACTTTCACTTTCAAAGTTTTGGTCAAAAGAACAAGTACTTCCCCTTATGATTTTCAAAACCTCAAAAGTTAATATCACTTGTTGAGGGGGAGTATTTGATTAAAACTTTGTTCACAAAACGTTCTTCGTGGAAATCTTCCCACAAAACTCGAAATGGACATATTCGATATCAAAATTTTGTCAAAAATAACATTTATATGCCCTTTTTTATGGGGAGAAAAATTATGTGATAAGAAATACGTTGTGAATTGCTATTGAATCTTCGTGATAAAGACTTAATCAATGAATTGACGAGCTCTTAAATGTTAGTAACTCGAAAAGACTTGTCCGGGACGGGTAATAATTTTAAACTAGTTAGCTAGTGATGTAAACGTGTCTCGCAAAGGACTTGTCCTAGTAGAATGTACCATTCGAGAAACTCTTGGTAGACATGAACCTTGATGGGTCAAACCTCCTCACCAAGGAGTGTTTACAACTTCAAGCTGACCTAGTCAGTAATGTAACTGTGTCTCGTGGGGAATTGTCTATCTTGAGCTGATCAATTCAAAAGTGCGCGCTCTTCTCTCACCGTGCAGATTTCTGTCAAAATACTTAAGCACGTGTGGAGGAGGAGTATTTCTGCAAAATATAAAACTCTTTCAGTGGTACAAAATGTTTTACTTATAACCACTCTAAGAGATTTTTCAAGTAAATGGTTTTATGGAAACATAGGTTAGTCATGGAGTTATAAGGTGACTAAGGATAGGAATAACCGTCCTATGATCCACCAGAGCCAGAGGGATCTACCCAAGGACACCACCAATAGTTAGAATTTAGAAGTCCTTAGGTATGATTATAAAAAGGAGAAAATGAGAATCGGAGAAAGAAGGAGTTGAAGAATTAAAAAGAAACGTAATGAAAAGGGTGAAAACAAATAGCCCTCAAGATTATTCAACTTAGGGCAGACACCGGGTTCAACTCATACGCTACTGGTTTTCACTAGATGACACCGGTATTGAAGATCAAAGTCGTTATGGACCCAGTGACACATGCACAAAACCTTCTTAACCACTCAAGTTTCTCTCAACAGAAGCTTGTTTCATTCTCACAGGGAACCCTACGTAAACTATCGGCTTTCTCTTAGAGATTGCTGGTATTGAAGAAGGAGACCCTCTCCCTAGTCTCCTCTCAGGAAAACCAAAGCGCACTATTGAGTCTAGAGCCACGAGATTCATCAAAAGATCTCTTAGGAACACTTGACATTTCATCACGTGTAGTTCAACAATAAGGACACAAGTGATACATTATCGAGTCCTTCGCAGATCTTAGCAATCTGTCGAGAACATTTATGAGGGGTTCACAACTGTGATCCTCAGTGATTAAATGGAAACTCCTGCCAGGGTCAACATCTAACAGCCCTGACAGCAGGTCACTTCGGTAACTCCTTATGGGTTACGCTTAGTGTGTTTCAAACGGTCTACAGTCGTGAGGTGATGCTTCGGTGTACCTCAGCGACTCACCTGAACCGTAGATGTACTTCGGTATATCGTGTTAGCCTTCTTGAGGGCATCCAGTTTCAGGAACAGCCTTTGCTAGAATTAGAGATGTGTCTTCACATTATGCTGTTGACACTCTTGAAGTTCGAACTTGTAAGTGCTGGAAATTCCGCTAAGGAGATTCCTCTCAAGAATCGAGTCCTGAATATGTGGGTCATTACTTGAACTTGTTCAACGTAATGCCAACTGTCCCTTACGGGATTCAGATGGCTAATTCGCCCGACCAAGGTGAATGGAATCAAGACATTCATCAGTAAAACAATTGTAGTAATCAATTCTTCATGAAAAGATTACAATGATCAATTGGTGTTCGTGACTGTACCAGAGATGCTACTGCTGATGGATGCTCGCGGGAGAAAGAGATCGTGCTGATTCTCCACATGCTCACAACATCATAAAAGAAGTTCTCTCTTAATCAAAGGTAACACAAAGTCATAATGATTCTTCATCTAATCAAAGAATCTACAAAGTTATAAAGACTCGAGAACTACTTCACATATGTAATTCATTGTCAAATGAGCGTGTAAGCATGTTGGAGAAAGACGTGGAGACGCTGGAGCAACGAAGCTGACCTGTAGCTGACAACAACATACTATCACAACCACCACAAAGAACAAATAATTAAAGAACAAAGATATCAAGATGTCAAAAGCAGAATACTTCAAAAGAAACAAGATCCCTATACTGGGGAGATTGTTCAAATCAAGGCACCTCTTCTCAAAAGAAAGAAGAATGTCAGAAGACGTCAAAGCTACTATTGCATCTGCACCAACAATTGTTTAAGATTACTTAAGATATCAATTACTAACACTTAGGGGGAGATTGTTGGAATCACTCCTAAACCATTTCTCAAGTGTCAGTAATCAATATGTAATAGTTAGCTTAATTAAGGCTTTTATGTTAGTAATTAAGGCAAGGCTCATGTAGAAAGCCCATGAGCCTATGCAAAAGCCCAATAAGGAAAGGAAGGGACTAGATGTATTGCCCTAGCTCCCTTCCCCTATAAATAGTCTTGTAACTCTCATTTGAGAGTTGGTTGTTCATCTCATTCAAATCCTACGCATAACTTGTCTTATATTCATTCATGTGTTTGTGTGGTTTGTTCAACTGATCACTTCTCTATCTCATTTCTTCATATTGATGCTTATGTTACAAACATGATGACCTAACATCTTCCTTTGTAATAGAACTCGGTATCTAGCCTTGTACCAGATAAAGTGTAGGCGACGTTGTGATAGGTTTGGTTCTACCTCGTGGAATAACTTGGTGTCTAGCCTTGTACCGGATAAAGAGTAGGCGACGTTGTGAAGGATTCTCCGCCACATTAAGGAGCTTGTATTGTGTAGTGCTTACAAACTCTCAAGTGGGGTACTCGGGGAGTGGAGTAGGGCAAGGAAGGTGTCCTTGTAGCCGAACCACTATAAATACTCGTGTTGTGGTTTTGTGTTCCTTTACTCTTTATCTTTTACATTACTTACTTATATGCTCATCTATCAATATCCAACACACATACCAAATAGATTGACATAAGTCGATCTAAATATTTTAAAAAAAAGTTTTAATCGGTAAAACTATTCAACCCCCCTTCTAGTTTTCCACAATTGGCATCAGAGCTTCGTTGCCAAGTTTTTTTAGAATATATTGTATTTTAAAAACTTGATACGATCCGTGTATGTTTGAAAACTATAAAGAAGGAAATCTTCTAAAACAAAAACCAATGTTTTGAAACCCGGGTCGACCCGGCCGGGTTAACCGGTTGGACCGGTTCCGGAGAAAAAAACGGGTCAAAAAAACCCGGGTTTTAAAAAACGGGTCAACCGTTTAGACCCGGCGGGTTTTAAGTGACCCGGGTCAACCCGGGTTTTGAAACCCGGCCGGGTTTGGTTTTTATCATTTTTTTTAATTTTTTTTTTTTTTTTTTGAAAGGCAACAATATATTAAACCTCAAAAAATAAACTTGTAAATCTCGTAGGATGCATGTCTTTAGAAGTATGAAACTTGTAATCTCGTAGGATTTATGCCTTTTGAAGTATGAAACATGTAATCCCGTAGCATTTATGGTTGTTTAGAAAATTATGCAGGTTTATATCCTTGTCCACCTTTGATTTGTTGTTTAGAGTATGAAAAATGGTTCTTTGCTTTTTTTTTTTCACTGCAAAACTAGTGTTTGGACATTATGTTTGGACAATTAGAGAAAGATGTTTGGACATATGCATAAAACCGGGTCTAACCGGGTTGACCCGGCGGTTGAACCGGTTGACCCGATGACCCGGTGTCTTGGCCGGGTCGATCACAAACCCGGGTTTCAAAACATTGACAAAAACTATGTTTTAAGAATATTTTTGTTGGATATGAATTAGATGGTAACATTAAATATTTTTCTTTTCTTACATCTCACTTTGTCTTACAAAATGCACTAGCTTTTCTTGTCATTTTGTTTAGCTAATCTGAAAATAAGCAAACCATCAAGATTCTTTGGTAATAGGATAACTTTCCCCAAAAAGGTGTCTTAACATATTTCAAAGTAGACCTCGAAGAAACCGGAGTTGTCCATTGATAAGACTCGTCAAAATGGACACTCAAATTACAATAGAGGTATGACTTCCATAAAGACTTATCTCTAAATAATGTTAGTAAAACAAGTGTATGCTTGCATGTCAATAAATGGAAAATTATGTGTTTATATAATTTCTTTCATTCATATAAATATCCTAACATATTTATATGATATACGTAGCTTCATTAGTATAACGTTGTGCTTACGTGTTATCATCCATCTAAAACTATGTATATCAATATGTGTTGTCTAAACCTAATTTCTAAAAATCAAATTGTTGTTCCCTATTCACTATAGTATAAAAACAGTTTAAGTTATGTAAACAAACTAATAGTGAATAAATGACTGAAAATATATAAGTAAAACACAAAGAGTAATTTTCAACATCATATTCTTATTAGAAATGAATCAAAAGAATACGTTGCCCTAGTACTTGCGGAACAGTACTAGGGATTGAAATGACAAAGTGTTGTAACTCCTCACTAAGCTCAGGCTAAGTCTGAGCACAACTACACAGAACCACTGAGCTATCTCAGGGACAAAGTTGTATTTGGAGGAGTGAAAGAAGGCTTGTGTGTGTGTGTTTTACAATTCACAAGATTAAAGTTTCACTCCATCTCTTATGCTATTTATACAAGTATGAGTTTTAACTCTTTCCTAAGTGACAAACTGGCAATTTGCAGAAGACAAAATACTGATGTATTTTGTCTCTGTTTACAAAGACTATATTAGGTAAAGGGACCAAGTCACTTTCTTCATGTCAGTACTGATGCTGATTCTAAAAGGGAAACTTTCAGGATAAGTACTCCATCTTATTCGTTTCCAATGTAACCGTTTTATCCCGCCCATTCTTCAGTCTTCATAGTCTTCAGTCTTCAGTGTAAGTAGTTGGTGAGGAGTTTATGGATTCAGTGAGTTATTGTGATCACTCACTGAATCCACCATCTTCTTCTTGACTCAGTCTTCACTCTTTAAGTTCCGCCTTACTGAGTGGAGAGACTTCTTCTTCGTCTCATACTGAGTATCCTGAAGATGGCTCACTAAGAGACTATGCACTCAGTGACCTGTTAGTGTTTAATGGACTAAGCACTTAGGTTATTTTCTATTCAAATCCTTGATTAAGGGGTTTGGGTATTTACTGAACCCATCAGTCTCCCCCTATTTGGATATACAAATAGCCTAAGTGTTTGATCAGTGTAAGTGAGCAAATGGCTTCTTCTTACACTGAATGTACTACTGAACATAATAAGGAACACTGAATCTTTTAACAAAAGCATACATCGTTTATTGATCAATTACAAGGTTCCTATCACTAGTACAAAAGATAAATGATAATGATGTCAGTCAAGATGGATTCCCAGTGCTTCAAGCTTGACTTTCTTAGTGATGAGTGTTTCCCTGTCAGGATGCTCTCTTATCTTGGCATTTAAGTCAGCACAAAACCTGATGTTTGCAGGAGTCTAGATTTGAGAGGCCACTGGTATGTAGCTCAGCATTGTAGCCACTCCTGCTTGATCAATATCACTCCACCTTTGGAATGCTGGGTTTCCATAGACATCAATGAAAAATAGCCCTCTTTCAGGCTTTTCAATCACCAGACAGTTCACGAACTTTACACCTTCAGGCAGCTCCCTGTTTCATTCGAGTCCAGGCACTTTGATCTCAGGCTGGAACTCAACCCTTTTTCTTTTGCCCTGTGATGACTGAGGTTAAGATCCTTGTGGTGCAGTTAAGGCAGGCTGAATCCCCAGTTGTGCTGGTGCATCCCTCAGTCTTTCATACCTTTTACTGAGCATCTTCATCAGCTCCTTAACCACCACATTCTGCTTCTTTTCAATTAATGGACCAAGTTCATCGAGTTCAGTGATCCCAAAGTCAGTAAATTTTAGGGGATCATGAACCTCGAAGTGTCTTTTATCATCCCCCCTTTAGACATTCATTGCCAGTGGTTTAGACTTGGGGATGATTCTGACATCAGTGATCTTCTCAGGCAGCCTTCTGCTTGTCATTGTCCAGTTGTAATGATCAATTCTTGCTTTCCTGATGGCTGCAAATTTCTTGTTCTTTTCTTCTAACTATTTTCTCATTTCAGCCATCTTAGCAGCCTGCGCATCCTTAAACTTTTGTCCTGCCTGACCCTTCTGAAGCTTCTTTGGATCGATTCCCAAGTTCTCAGCTTCTTCAGCGACAAATTTTATCAGTGCTTCTTTGCTCTTCCTTTCCTCTTCAGCTAGTTTTTGTTTCCTTTATTCTTTTGCAAGATAGGCACTTAGCTGTTGTGTTGTGAGCAGGTATTCAGTGTCGCTGATCTTGTAGGGAATCTTCTCAGGCTCAGGATTTTTCATTATGCCTTTTCATTTATCCTGGCCTGAGGAAGATGATGTTGCTACCAGTGGTGGTGGTGTTGTTGTGATGGGTGTAACTGTCATAGCCATTGTTGTTGTTGATGATAAGGGTGGGATTGATGAAATTGGTACAGCTGGGACTGGTGGTGTTGGCTCCCCCTCAGTGTGAGAGGAAGTCTCTTCAGTGGTCTTCTCCCTCTCAACTGTTGCGGCAACTTCAGTGAGAGCAAAAGTTGGCTCTGACACTGGGGGAGTTTGGGTGGCTTGACCTTTGAAGGCTTGGTAGATTTCAGTGACCATAGCCTTGATATCAGATGTATCCTTTTGAAGACTAGTGACCTTTGTTTCCATATTAGCTTGAGAAAGTTCCAAGGCATTCATGCGTGGCCCAAGATTCCAAGCCATTGATGAGGAAGTCTTAGCTAACTTGGTCACTTGAGCATCCAAAGAGCCCAGTTTTTCCTGAAGAGACTGAACCGAAGATTGAAGACCCTGAACATTGGCATACTTTAGCATAGTGATCAGTTCAGTGAGGTCTGAGGAATTCTTTAAGTAAGCCTCAGTAGCCTTCAGCACTTTTGAGTTGAGTGCTGGGTCTTCTTTGATAGATTCCCTGATTTCATCTATCTTTGTGCCAACACCCTGAAGGTGCCTGATAAATTTAGCCAAGTTGTCATCCAGTCTGTGAAGATTGTCATACATCAGATCCCTGTGCTCATCGGTGTTGGTGTTGAAATCAAAAACTTCAGCTTTCAGATCTGCATAGCTGGCAGCAACTTCAGTGTGTTGATCCCATAAAGTTTTAGTGACCCCAGAATACAGCTTCCTTGAAGCTTTAGTGATCCACATAACCAGTTGCCTCTCTGTTAGTGGAAGAGTGTTATCAAATCTCCTGAATTCTTTAGGACAGGAAGATGCAGAAGAGTTAGAGTCATTATCTTCTGGCTGGAATGGTGACTCTTTAGACTTTTGTGGATCAGGCTGAGGCTCTTGTTCAGATTGAGCATTAGCGTCCACTTCTTCTCCTGCTGATAAAATTGCATCTTCACTGTCAGCTTGTTCTTCTTCAGAGAATATCAGATCAGCGACCTCAGCAACAGTTAACAATGTGGGGGTGATGGGTTCCGTATCAGCGGGTGGTATATTTTCCTCTGAGTCTTTGTCCCTCGTTGACCCCTCAGACACTGGTGGCCGTTTCCCAGTGCCTTCTCTGGAGTCAGGATTGGTGGTGGGTTCCGTATCGGTGGGTTGTTCCTTTCCCTCCGAGTCTTTGTCCCCCTGTGACCCCTGAGACACCGGTGGGTATTTCCTAGTGCCTTTGGCAGAGTCAGTGGTAGTTATATCCCTATCAGCGGGTTGTTTAGTTCCCTCTGAGTCTTTGGGATTAATTAGTGTGCCCACAGACAAAGGCTGTGATTTTCTAATGTCATCCTTGGGCGAAGTGGAAGGCGCTCCCCTACCAGCGGGTTGTATGTTTCCCTCTGGATCTTGGGGAGTAGTAGTTGGGACCAAGGGCACTGATTGTGATTTATCAATGTCCTTCGTTGTCACCAGGGTGGATGTTGCCTGGTCTCCAATGGGTGTCTTTTCAATCTGGGGTTTTTTGTGCCTTTTAGGCAGTGTTCCTGAAGTCTCAGGGCCCTGAGACTTGGGTTTGGTCTTAGTCCCAGTCTGAGACTTCCCCTTTCTCTTTTTAGGAGCAGGGTTAGGAGACACTGAATCCCTCTGGTTGTTTACAGCAACCATGTGGGCCGTCAATACAATATCAGTGACTAGGGATGGGTCTTTTTGAAAATTAGATTGACTCAGGGTACTAGGTAAAGTAGTATATATGCACTCCTGAGGGTAATTACAACCCAATAACACTTGCAAAGCACAACAGATAAACCTAGGATACGAAACGTATTTCGTCCTTGATTTACTCAGTAGCTTGGTTAGGAGATCACTGTAAATGATCTCTCCCATGTCGACATTGACCCTATTCATCAAACAGTATGCCATCATCAACTGAATAGAATTAACTTGTTCAGTGGATGAGTGGTTCCCGCCGAGGACCTGAATCACAAACGTGAACAGGATCCTCCAAGCCACAGGAAATGAACTCTTGGTAACTGGGGTCTTGTCCAAAAATTTTGGATCTAAAATGATTTGTTTTAACCCATCCTTAACTGTGGAGGGTTCAGGATGGGCAACATAAACTTCCTCATTATAGTCTAACCCTGTTGAGGTGCAAAAAGTTTTGTAATCCAGGGTGACTGATCTTTCCCCATTAAACAGACTGAACTTAATGAGATACTCCCTGAGTGGTCTTAGGTCTGTTTCATTAGTTGAGGGTGTCGGGTCATAGGCCGTGGCTGTAGCCCAAAACTCCCTGAGGAGGTTTTGGTACAGTATAGAGGGACACTGAACAAAGGCCGTTTTCAGTGGGCAGTTGAACAAAAATTTTATTATGTCCTTATAGGCTGGGACATTTTGTGGGTATTCAAAATTGCCTATGACATTATTGGTTTTAAATTCAACGTTACTGAGATCACCTACCCACTGTGATGCAGACTGGAGAGATTGTGTTCTTGCCATTTTCATTAAAATGTTGTAGGGTTTTGAGAAAAATATCTTGACAAGAACAATCAAAGGGTTTTGAATTTCTCAAGTTGTGATGAAAAAACTTTTGTAAAGGTTTACAGAGAAGATTTTTCAGAAAATAATTTGAAGAACACAAAGATTTCTGGGTTTGAAAGAGATTTTGACAGAGTTTTGTTAGCAGAAATACTTTGTGTATGTTTTAAGGATTTTGTGAGGGGTATTTGTAGAGTGATGAGAGGGCTGGTTTGTGCACTAAAGTGGATTTGTAAAGTCGGTTTTTGAAAACGTTTTGAATTTCCACATTTAATGCTACCACTCCACTACCCGCAGTAAAATCCCGGTTGTCAAGGATGCAGTTGTGGTGCACAGTAAAAGTACACTTTTGCAGTAATAAAATATCCACAAGATATTTTATGTGAGAGGAGGCATTTAATGCCTAGTGGGATGAGGTAAGGTGTTGAGAGACCCTTGACATGGATGACAGTAAGACAAAGAGACATATATTCCTATATTAAATTGGCATGGTTACCAACCTAGGACATTTAAGTAACTGATACTTAGAGCATTTAGTTACTCATTCAATGCTCAATATCAACTGTCAGGGTCCCTGAATGAGTCTTACTCATTCAGTGAGATGGTTGTTTTGGGATTATGTTCAGGGAGGATGGACCATTTCAGAGAAAACTTACTGAGATTGGGATTGGTTTTCAGGTTGCTGACTTTCAATGTCTAGCATTCCCAATTCAGCTTTCAGTCTCCTGAAGGTAGGTTCATCTAAGGGTTTGGTGAAGATATCAGCAAGTTGATATTCAGTAGGGATGAAATGAAGTTCAATGTCTCCTTTCATTATGTGGTCCCTGATGAAATGATATCTGATATCAATGTGTTTGGTTCTTTGATGAAGGACAGGGTTGTTGGAGATTGCAATAGCACTGGTGTTATCACAGAAGATAGGTACCATTTTGTAATGAATGTCATAGTCACTGAGTTGACTTTTCATCCATAAGACATTGGCACAGCATCCTGCAGCAGCCACATACTCAGCTTCAGCTAAAGACATAGCCACTGATTGTTACTTTTTAGCACTCCAACAAACCAATTTTCCTCCAAGAAATTGACAGGACCCTGAGGTACTTTTTCTGTCCATATTGCAGCCATCATAGTCAGAGTCAGAGTATCTAAGAGGTCAAACCCTGAGCACTTTGGATAGTAAAGTCCAAGGCTTGGAGTTCCCTTCAGGTATCCGAGGATTCTTTTTGTTGCAGTGAGATGGGATTCTTTGGGATTGGACTAATATCTTGCTATTAGACAGACTGAGAATTGAATGTCTGGTCTGGAAGCAGTTAGATACATCAATGAGCCAACAATCCCTCTGAAATGGGTTTGATTTACAGATTTTCCAGTGAGATCAGGTCCAAGGTTGTTAGGAAGGACCATTGGTGTCTTCACTGAGGCACAGTCAGAGATCTCATATTTCTTCAAGTGATTTCTGGTATATTTCTCATGACTGATGGAGATTCCTTTATCAGTTTGCCTGATTTGTAGTCCAAGAAAGTAAGTGAGTTCACCCATCATGCTCATTTCAAACTTCTTTGTCATCAGTTTTTCAAACTGTTTGCAAAGAGTGTAATTTGTTGAGCCAAAGATGATGTCGTCAGCATACACTTGGACTAGGATCATATCTTGTTTTGTCCTATAGATAAACAATGTGTTGTCTATCTTTCCTCTGACAAACTTGTTTTGAATCAGGAAGGCTGAGAGAGTTTCATACCATGCCCTGGGAGCTTGTTTTAGTCCATAAAGAGCTTTATCAAGCTTGCAGACATAGTTAGGGAATTCACTACTCTCAAAGCCTGGAGGTTGCTGAACATACACATCTTCCTTGAGTTCACCATTTAGGAATGCACTTTTTACATCCATCTGGTAAACTTTGAAGTTCATGTAGGTAGCAAATGCAAGGAAGATCCTGATGGCTTCCAATCTTGCAACAGGAGTAAATTTCTCATCATAGTCAATGCCTTCTTGTTGACTGTAACCTTTGGCAACAAGCCTGGCTTTGTTTTTAATGACAGTGCCGTTTTCATCAGTTTTGTTCCTGAAAACCCACTTCATTCCTATAACTATGACATCATGAGGACATTTGATCAAGGTCATAACCTTGTTTTTATGAAACTTTTGAAGGTCTTCTTGCATGGCCTGAACCCAGCTTGGGTGTTTTAGAGCCTCAGTGACACTCTTGGGTTCTATTTCTGATAGGTAATCAGCATATAGACATTCATTTGCTGAAGCTTCAGTTAGTTTTGCAGCCATGCTTCTTGTAAGCATGCCCTCAGTGGGTTCACCAATGATGTTTACAAGCTCAATGTCCTGAGATTTTGTCCATTTACTTTGTGGTCTAGGATCTGAGCTTGAAGAGGTCACTGGAGACTCAGGAGTGAGTTCAGGTGCAGGAGCCACATAATCATTAATAGCAGCTGTTGAGATGTCTTGTTCAGGTTGGGGTTCTTGAATCACAGGTTCCTGAACATTTGGTTCAGTGTTACCTATCCCAACAGGGACTGATTGATTTTCAATGAATTCATTGATTGTTGGTCTGGGTAGGTTGTGAGGTAAGACATAATATGAGATGTCAGCATCAGCTTGGTATGAGAATTGATTTCAGTATTATACTCATCAGGAGGATATCTTGATGAGGTATCAATTCCTATTTCCTCCACTGAGGTGTTGGTGAACCTGATGCTTTCTGAAATCTCATCAAAGGTGACATGAAAGGTTTCCTCAACTTGTTGTCTCCTTGTGTGAAATACCCTGAAGGCCTTGGAGATCAGTGAGTAACCTAGAAAGTATCCATCATCAGCTTTTGCATCAAACTTGCCTAGAAAGTATCCAAACACATGAAAGTAGCTGATATCAGGAAGTCTACCTTTGAATATCTCATATGGTATTTTGTTATGTCTTTTGACAATGATTGACCTGTTTTGAGTGTAACAGGCTGTTTTGACTGCTTCAGTCCAAAAATGTTTTGATAGAGCTGAGCCATTTAACATAGTTCTAGCAGCCTCAATGAGAGTTCTGTTTTTCCTTTCAGCTACCCCATTTTGTTCAGGGGTGTAAGGAGATGAAAATTTTTGGGAGATTCCCTTTTCATCATAGAAATTCTCAAGCTCTTCATTTCTGAACTCAGTACCATTGTCAGTTCTGATTTGTTTAACTGTAATGTCATTCTGGTTTTCAATGTTCCTGATGTATGACATTATAGTGTCAGCTGCCTGACTCTTTTTGGAAAGAAAGTATACCCAAGTATATCTTAAAAACTCATCAACAATGACAAGTGTATACTTCTCATGCTGGATTGATCTAGGACTGACTGGTCCAAAGAGATCCATATGCAGGAGGTGAAGGCAGCTTTTGATTGAGAAATTTTGTTTTGTTTTGAAAGATGCTCTTTGATGTTTGCCTTTTTCACAAGCTGAGCATGGTTTGTCTTTTGCAAACACCAGTGATGGTAAGCCAAGGACCTTGTTTTGTTTTGCCAAGTTGTTGATATTTTTGAAGTTTAAGTGAGAGAGTCTCTTATGCCACAGCCAGTTGACAGTTTAAGTGGCTTTGGCAAAGAGACAAGTTCCATCTTTAGAGAGTGTTGACATGTCTAAGACATAAACATCATCCCTTCTAGGAGCTATCAAAACAACTTCTTTGTTGGCATTGAAAATGGTACCTTGTTTGTCATTGAATTGCACAATGTACTTTGCATCACAGAGTTGACTGACACTGATGAGATTGTATTTTAGACCATTGACATAAGCTATTCTAGAGAAAACTATTCCCTTATAGTATACTGAACCATAACCTTCAGTGGGACATGATGAGTTATCACCAAATACTACCTTGGGTCCTGGTTCCTGTACATACTTGTGCAGATACTCCTTAACATCAATCATGCTTCTTGAGCATCCACTATCTAGATGCCAGATAGGCTCCCTGGCGTGTCTCTGCACAAGTAGTAAAGTGGATTAGTTTCTCTTACTGACCCACTTACTAGTGGGCTTGGGTCTAATGGTCTGCTTGAATTTAGCAATCGAGTCATGGTCAGTGGTTGAGTGCATTGTGCTACCACAGGTTTTGCATTTAGAGACTGAGGATGACTCAGTGATTCTTGGTTGCTTTGAACTTCTCCTTGCATTGATGACACTGTCATGCTGGGATGTCTCATGAGCTGGATTTCCGCAAATCTCACAGCATGTGTTCATGAGACAATCATCATGATGATGATCATTAAAGCCACAGTGTGGGCAAGGAGAATTGAAATTAGGAAGCTTACTATCAGGATTAACCCGTTCAATCCAATCACTGGGCTTGGGAATAGTCAACACATTGGTAATCATGCCACCAGACACAAAAAGGTTTAGGAGACTGGTCTTTGTTGTGAGAGTAAGGGAGATGATCTTCACCTATGACTCTCTTTTTGCTACTAGAAGCTCCCACAGCATCAAAGACTCTTGGATTCTTAGCAGTCCAACTAGCAATGATTTCCTTTTCTTCTTAAGTTCTTCTTGAAGAGTCGGATTTCTTTTAACTAATTCAGTGTTTTGAATTTGCAAAGTGATAGCCTCAAGTTTATTTTGTTTTAAAATAAGCAGCTTATCCCTACACTTGTTTAGTTCAAAACTTAGCTTGTTATATTTTGAAAAAAGATTTAATCGTTGCTCTTCTACAAACTTAAGATCGACATTGATATAGTTCATATAGGACTGCCAATCAGAGTCAATATCCATAGAAAGTAAAATATTTACCTTCTTCATTGTAATGTTGACCCACTCTCCATTTCTGGCAGGATTTTTTCCCACAGCCAGCTTGTCCTCTTCGGAGAGAGCTATCAGTGCACTGACTTGCACCATTTTGTCATCAGATGAGACAGGCTCTTCATCCCAATCGAAGACTTCAGCAACAAGACCTTTGTTTTTACCCTGCACAGATTTAACAGTGTGTGTTGTTTCTGAGGGTGTGGCCTCAAGTAATGCTAGCTTAGCTTTAGCTTTCTTGTATTTAGCTTCAAAATCCATAGTTTTGTTTTGATCAGATTTGTTTTGATAATTTTTGATGAGACTGATAGATTTTAGGTTGAAATTTGCTAAAGCCTGAGGACTGATTTGATCCTGATGGTTTATAAGAGGGTTCAGAAATTGTTTTTGAAAAACAATCTTTTGCAAAATGACCTCTTTTGTGACACTTAAAGCATTCAGTGTCCTCATTTGCTTTAGCATTTGAAAAACCTTTGTTTCTTTATATAAACCTCCGAGAGTTAGCAAGGAGTGCCTTTTCATGAAATTCAACGTTCAGGTCATTTAGGTACTCCTCACTTGATCTCTCATCAGGCTCATCATCAGAATTTTCTTGGAAATCTTGAACCACATTGTTTGAAACGAAAGCAGTTGATATTGGTGATGAAGTGGTGGTCAGGGACTTCTTGACTTCCTGAGACTTCTTTAAGTCAGGGTATCGTCTGTTGATGAGGTTTTCCTCATAGACAAATTTCCCTTAAATTTCAGGAAGCTCAAGATTCTGGATATGATTAGCATTCCTAGGTCCCTGAGAGAAATTCAACCACTTCTCAGGCAGACTATTGACAAAAGCAACATTGATTTCATGTTTGGACAACTTAACACCATCATTTGACAGTTCATTTAAAAGAGTTTTGTACTGGGTGTAAGTTTGAGACAGAGTTTCTGAGTCCTTAGCCCTGAAGGTGTTATACTCAAGTTTCAGGTCCATTATCATGTTTTCCTTGGTATCAGATGGACCTTCATGGCTATGAACTAGGTCATCCTAGGTTTGTTTAGCTGTACTAAAGTTAATAACAGACTCCATATATCGTCAGGAAGACAATATATTATGATACTTTTGAGCCTTTGATCTTGGTTGACCACTCTTCTTTCATCCTGAGTCCACTGAGCTTCAGGTTTAGGCAAACCTTCAGCAGTCTTTGGGATAAATGGACCTTCATTTATACACTTGATATAATAAGGTTCCATCCCAATCAAATAGCAAAGCATACACTTTTTCCATTTGTTAAATTTACCAACTTCAAGTCTAGGGGCAACCGCTGAATAAGCTCCACCCTTTTTGTCGACTAGTTGGGGTACATCAAATTCAGCCATTTTAGGATCCTGATTTAAAAATGTTTAGAGCGGCTTAAAAACAGTTTTATAATCAACCTGGCTCTGATACCACTTGTTGTTCCCTATTCACTATATTATAAAAACAGTTTAAGTAATGTAAACAAACTAATAGTGAATAAATGACTGAAAAGATATAAGTAAAACACAAAGAGTAATTTTCAACATCATATTCTTATTAGAAAGAATCAAAAGAATACGTTACCCTAGTACTTGCGGAACAGTACTAGGGATTGAAATGACAAAGTGTTGTAACTCCTCACTAAGCTCAGGCTAAGTTTGAGCACAACTACACAGAACCACTGAGCTATCTCAGGGACAAAGTTGCATTTGGAGGAGTGAGTAAAGGCTTGTGTGTGTGTGTTTTACAATTCACAAGCTTAAACTTTCACTCCATCTCTTATGCTATTTATACAAGTATGAGTTTTAACTCTTTCCTAAGTGACAAACTGGCAATTTGCAGAAGACAAAATACTGATGTATTTTGTCTCTATTTACAAAGACTATATTAGGTAAAGGGACCAAGTCACTTTCTTCATGTCAGTACTGATGCTGATTCTAAAAGGGAAACTTTCAGGATAAGTACTCCGTCTTATTCGTTTCTAATGTAACCGTTTTATCCCGCCCATTCTTCAGTCTTCATAGTCTTCAGTTTCATTTTGTCTTCAGTGTAAGTAGTTGGTGAGGAGTTTAGCGATTCAGTGAGTTATTGTCATCACTCAATGAATCCACCATCTTCTTCTTGACTCAGTCTTCACTCTTTAAGTTCCGCCTTACTGAGTGGAGAGACTTCTTTTTCACCTCATACTGAGTATCCTGAAGATGGCTCACTGAGAGACTATGCACTCAGTGACCTGTTAGTGTTTAACGGACTAAGCACTTAGGTTATTTTCTATTCAAATCCTTGATTAAGGGGTTTGGGTATTTACTGAACCCAACACAAATCTTTCTAAATACAAACAAAACATAACACAAATCTCAAAAATTTCTCCTTCCCCATAAAAGCCTTCCGATCGTCAACCTTCAACAACAAATCCCACTTTTCAAATTTTCCACTTTCAAAAACCCTACATTCAAAACTTCATCTTCTTCATCATCTAACATTGAGAAATCCAAATCATAAAAGATCTCCGTCGTCATGGTTTACATCGCCCTCGTGATCATCTTCATCTCACTCATCGCTCTTGTGTATCCCATGATCAAATTCTCCCATGGAGACATGTTCTTTGTTTTATTGATCTACATTTGTATCATCTATCCGATCCTTTGTATTGCTTTAAGCATTGAAATGAAATATAAATAATGTCGTTCTCATTTCATTCTGGCATAATGTGTTTTTTACTTTTCCGCACGTTCAAAACCCCAACATGTGTGAAACTATTAATGCATGTTTAAGAATTAACATTAGCTAAAACACATTCCACTTTGTAACATATAAGTTGCAAAAATAAATCCTACGTCAAAACCAATTTCTGTCAAAACTGCAGATCCCCCGGATCCCTGATGTTTAACTGGCCGGATCCCTTTTAAAAGGGAACCGGCAGAACTGGAGGAACTGATGACAGAAACTCATGCAACATAAACCATTTCATGAAAACTTACCATAAAAGGAAAACCTCACTGACATGTCAAAAAAGAGTAAATTAAATGTCATTGTTAATAAAAATAGAATAGACAATAAAAACATTAGGAGATCCTATTAATTTACCATAACTCAAAAGTATGATTAAAATACTTAAAAGTGTCATCAATAAAAAACGTTCTCACTTTTGAAATCTTACTATGTACCAACACACTCATGAAAAATACTCGTTTTATGTTTATAGGTCTCATCATGTCTCATGAGTATGACTTCGATCATCAACTCACTTATGCCTACATTTCAAACATATCTCTTGAACCTAACACCCCTGGCAATCATGTTCGTGGGTTCAATAATCTCGAAACTCGCTTCTTTCATGAAGGACGTATTGTTTACTCACCTCTAATCTTCCAAGAAGGTATCAATACTTCATTCCGCACCATAGGACTAGAAGGTCTTCTCGGGATCAATGAGAAAATTTTTCCTCGGTTTGTTTTGGGATTCTTCCATCAAGTTGAACTCGTTCATAGCAATTTGCTCACATTCTCCGAATTCCAAATTATGAACAATGTGCTTTCACTGAAGATTGGTCTCTTGATTCTCTCTTCAACTATCGTGAAGAAAACAGTCCATATTGTTCATACTACCCTCTCCTCAAGAAATAACTCGCTTTCTATGCACTCCTCAATCCAATTACTCAAATCCAAACATAATTCATACACATGAACTCTGGGATGATCTTAAAACTCTCGCAGTCATTATACGTGAAAATGTTTGGAGTCTTATAGGAAATCGTGAGATACTTCCCGCATGTTGTGCTCACATGATTTACTGTCTCCTAACTCAAAAACCATACAATCTTGCCTACTTCTTCGCAAGGCGAATTGTAAAACTCCAAGGCAACAAGAACAAACTAATACCATATGGGATGTTTCTGACACGCCTTTAGCATCATGTCATGTACTATCATCCTCAATTTTAAAGCCCTCCATATACTTGTGAACAAATTGATGGAAACTTTGAATACATCTCTCATCACTTCGTTCTTCATTCCCTAATCATCAACTACTCACAACCCACTTGACGATCCATCAAACGAAAACGTATGAGCAAAATAGTTTTCTTTAATAAAATCGATCATTAGACTTTGTCTTTAATTTACCATTGTAACTTGACCATACTTATGAAATAAATCGTTTGTTGATCATTTTTCTTAAATATTTGATGCTCTTACATGCTACTCTTACCATGTCTTACTTATATACATGTATGCTTACTATGAAGATCATTACTTTCAAAATTCATTACCTAGAGCAAAATATTGCACGCTCACTGTTGAGAAAACTGTCCCAGATGCCGGATCCATAGTTTATAACTAGCTGGATCCCTCAAATGAAGGATCCGTGGGATCCGGGCAAACAGAAGTAATTCTTCTTATCTTATTACATCAAGCCAACCCTCCAGAACTTATTGAACTAGTTAAACTTGCTTCATTAAGATCACTTAAACTTTCCTTAGCCTCAGTTGATCTCACAGTCACTCATGAATGACTTAGGATCACATTCAAGATATTTTTGATTTATCATTACTTGAAAACTCACCATCTTTTTGCTCCAATGTTCACAGATTGTTCTTATCATCTCAAAACACTTATTTAATATTTCTCTCAAAATTAGTAAATTGATTTTAGTCATCTTGATCTTGAAATGGTCTAAAAACTAGTTTTTCATTTCTTGTAATTTTAAGGAATTTTCTAAATTTTTCTTAGATCATCATCTGATCTCTATGATCATTTGACTCCACTTGACACTCTCAAAATTCTTAGTGTCATCCTTAATCACCCATTGGTGTTCATGGAAACTCCATCTCTTTCCATAAAAGCATCATTAGCCATCCTCACTCATTACACTTGATCACTTAAGTCTCATATCATTTAAGAAACCTGAAGAGACTAAAAACACTCAAGATATATATAGGTACTAGAACTTACTAGAACCTCATCAATCCTTTCATGGCTCCTGAGAGCTGAATCCCTGGGTTTAGCCTAGCCGGATCCTTCAAGGGAGGGATCCGTGAGAACCGTCTGCACAGACTAACAAATCCTACTTGATATAATCATGTCAAACCATCTTTGTTAATCTCAACACTCCACATTGTCTTAAATAACTTTCTAGATCAGTACAACTTTGTAGTTGACTCTTGTGCATGCAAATCACTGCAATTTGAAGGATATTAGTGGCTTAAGCTTTAATTCACTTGCCAAATCTCCTTCTTTATAAACCACTTGTGTTAGAACTTCCAAATCACCATTCACACACTCATTCTCAGTAGCTAAAGTCTTCTTTTTACACCTTTCCTTTCTACCATTTCACCATGAGGAAAGCTCCTAGTGTTAACTCATCAACCAAAGGACCTCCCAAGAAAATTGCTCGGGTTGTTCATGAAATCTCCTCAACCGAATCATCACCCATCAAAACCTCAAACACTAGAACTCCCTCACAACCAACTCTACCAATCAAACCAACTCCCAAAAGGATTGTTTCCACAAGACAACCCTTGCCAAACACTACCATACTTCCTAAACCAAACACCCCTACCTCCACTAAACCATCACTTCTAGTATCTAGAGCTATTTCTTTCACCACTTCACTCTCATCCCCACATCTTTACAACTTAGAGGACTTGCCACCGAGGCCATCTCATCCACCACCATTGCCAACATTTTCCTCAATTGATAAAGTGGTGCCACAACAAACTTCTCACCAAAACTTTGATGTTGAAACCACACTAGCACCCGCGTCCTACTCTCCATCACCCTCAAATGGTCCATTTTGGATTATGAGGAATCACCAAACTCAATAATCGCACCATATGGAAGTAGATACTTCTTTACCTCCACCATCAACACATATTCCACCACCTTCACCCTTAGTTGAACCACCTCCAACTTCATCAAACTTGCCTCCACAAATCCTTCCATCCTTTGTGGAACCTCCACCTTCCTCATCAAACTTTCCACCTCAACCACCATTCCCTAGCCATGACAATGATTGTTTTCATTGTCAACATGTCGAAGGATTAGTCCATGAAGTACGTGACGAATTACGTTTCATGTTCTATCACCTTCTCGAACGTTTTGATGAAGTCAACAAATTTAAACGTCCTTAAAACTTAGGAATACAAGCACAAGTGGTGTTCTCATCTAGTCTTAGGTACAACTTAGAAATTGCTAGGAAATTTACTACATGTTTGTATCATTTTCTTAGTTTTAGAGATATGTGTATCATTTCTCTTGTTTTATTGAATGAAACTACATGTTGTATGCTATATAGTTAGGTAAATATGTTTGGTGCAACAATACATAAATCATTTGGATGTTTACGTCACTACATTGCTGCCAATAGAATGCAGGTACACGGTTCTGAGAATTTAGCCTAGACGGATCCCTCACAAGAAGGATCCGCGGGAACCGTCCAACAGAAGCATAATTTTTTTGTGAATCTCAGTTGCAGGAAACAATGCACCATATACTTGTTTTCTGACCTTTGTTATGTAGATTTTGAAAATACACATGAAGACTTTGACACTCTCAATAAGGTGGAGTTGTTTCGTCAAAGCAAAGCATTGCAAAAACACTTGCAATACATTCACTTAGGTTTTCCAAATTACTTGACGCCCTACTCAGAATGGAGAACTCGTCAAGGGAGAGCATTTCGTCAAAGACGAAACAATTGCAAAAATACTTGCAATACATTTGTTTAGCTTTCCAATTACTTGACGCCCTCAACAAAGGGAAGCATCAAGGGGGAGCAAAGACGAGAATCTTTCTCTCATCTTACTACGTCTTTCTTACTTTTTCTAACTATTTATCATTGTGTTACTTCTCACAAGTTTTTCTCAAAACATTTCTTTTCACAATGTGTTAGTTTCTTTTCAACGCTCTTTTTGTTTCGACAAAAAATGGGAGAAGAGAGTAAAAAAACTCCAATTCAAATTTTTACGAATTTTATTTTCTTTCTAAAATAATCTTATGTTTTGTCATCAACAAAAAGGGGGAGATTGTTAATACAAATAAACCATAAAAACGTTTATTTATATTTTACGATATTCTAATGTTTTGTCGATAACAAACTTAAAATCAATTTAACGACAAAAATAAAATACGTAAAAGGTTTGAGCCAATAGTTTACTAACACACTTTTACTAAACATATTAAAACTATATCAAAACATATTTAGTAAATAAGTTATAAAACTAAAGACATTTTTATAAAACACTAGCAAGTAATATTGTTTACATTTTATAAAAATGTTTATGTACTTTGTATATGTTATAATGGGTAAAAACCAAACTCCATAACCTATGACCCATGACCCATGATCTATTGACTAGGTACATTGAATGTTGTTGGGTAAAAATCAAAGTCCATAACCCATACCCATGGAGCACCCAAAGTCCATGACCTATGACCCAAGATCCATAACCAAATGACTAGGTACAGTACATTGCATCTTGTTGGGTATCCATAATCCAATACCCATAACCCATGGTTCATAACCCATAACCCATTACCCGGTTTGCAACCCGAAATCTGGACTAAACTCACCCAGTAGCCGAACCCCAGGTTTTGCACTAGCCAGATCCTTCTGGTGAGGGATCCGTAGGAACCGTGGGACAACAGACATATTTTTGTCTATAAATAGTGAGCCATTTCCCTCTTGCTTACGACCACTCTTAGATATACCTTTTCTCAGTATTCTAACCTCACTAACCACAGATCCAAAGGATCATTCTATGTAGTTTTACGTTTGTGTGATTCTTTAGGTTCCTCTTAAAGGCGAGATCACCACCTTTTGAAGACGTGCAAGCTCAAGTCATGAGTTGCTAAGCTTCGTCATCATCAAAACCACTGAAGTGCATCTTGTTGATAGTTCTTTCTTCCTTCCATAGAAGTTTCGTGCTGAAGGAACTAGTGAAAGGTACCGAAGGTTCGTGTTGAAGGCATTAGTGAATGGTGCCAAAGGTGTACATTCGATATGGTGCATCGATGTACAAGTTATATAGTTTGGGTTAAAGGATGTTGATATCCTTCTAGTGTTGTAACAAGGAGCGTGTCTCCTTTGGGATAGTTGTGTTGTGGTGTAGTGTTTGGTAGTAGTTCTTCTTTTGTAATGGAACTCGGTTTCTAGCCTTGTACCAGATAAAGTGTAGGCGACATTGTAATAGGTTTGGTTCTTCCTCGTGGAAGAACTCAGTGTCTAGCCTTGTACCGGATAAAGAGTAGGTGATGTTGTGAAGGCTTCTCCGCCACATTAAGGAGCTTGTATTGTGTAGTGCTTACAAACTCTCGAGTGGGGTACTCAGGGAGTGGAGTAGGGCAACGAAGGTGTCCTTGTAGCCGAACCACTATAAATACTCGTGTTGTGGTTTTGTGTTCCTTTACTCTTTATCTTTTACATTACTTACTTATATGCTCATCTATCAATATCAAACACACATACCAAATAGATCGACATAAGTCGATCTAAATATTTTAAAACAAAGTTTTAATCAGTAAAACTATTCAACCTACTTCTAGTTTTTGACACTTTCCTTTGTTGTGTCACATGAGTGGCATGTTCATCAGCTTGATGTTAAGAATGCATTTCTTAATGGTGATTTATCTGAGACTGTCTACATGCACCAGCCTCTAAGATTTGTTGACTCTTGTTACCCTCATTATGTTTGCCTTTTGCAGAGATCTTTATATAGACTGAAGTAAGCACATCGTGCTTGGTTTCAGCGGTTTACAGGTTATGCCACATGGGTCGATTTCTTACACAGTCGGTGTGATTCTTCATTATTTATTTTCGACGGGGTTCTGAGGTTGCTTACTTACTTATGCATGTGACGATATCATTCTTACAGCTTCTTCCACTACTCTATTTCAGTAGATTATTGCTTCCTTGCACAGTAAGCTTTATATGACTGATCTCGAGGCACTTAATTATTTTCTTGGTATCGTTGATGTGCGTCATTCTACATGGTTGTTTTTGTTTCAGAGGAAGCATGCTCTTCAGCTCCTTGAGCGTGCACACATGATTAATTGTAACCCTTTCTAGGACACCTGTTAATATGAAGTCTAAACTGGGTCCCGAAGGGGTTCCTGTTAAGGATCCCACTTTATATCGTAATCGTGCTGGAGGTCTACATTATCTCAACTTTACACGTTCGGATTTATCTAATGCAGTGTAACAGATATGCCTTTAAATGACGATCCACGAAAGCCACATCTTGCTGCTCTCAAGCGTATTTTACGCTATGTTCAAGGAACTTTGTATCTTGGTCTACACTTATATTCATCATTGACTACTTCTCTAGTTGGTTATACAAAAGCTGATTGGGCGGGTTGCCCCTCTACACGGCATTCAACGTCAGTAAAGGTTACTGTGGTTTTTTTTGGTGATAACTTATTATCTTGTTCTTCTAAGTGCCAGCACACTTTCTCACGTTCTAGTGCCAAAGCCGAATACAATGGGGTGCTAATGTTGTTGTTGAGAATGCGTGGATTTGTAGTTTGCTCCGTGAGATGCCTTCTCTTTTATCATCCACTGCACTTGTTTATTGTGATAATGTCAGTGCTATATATCTCTCTGCTAATCCTGTTTGTCTGTCCTCGTCCTACTCCAACTGCGAGGGAGTATCAGTTGTTATTTGTATGTATGCCCGACACACCAAGCCCATTATCATTCATCTAGAAAAATCCTATGTATCATATATATAGGTTTGATGTTTTAATAATGATCAAGGCACTAATTATCTTCTAACAAAAACTAGACAATTGGCTTAAGTTCATGAATTTTTTTCATTTCAAGCAAATGTTGCTAACTTATTAAGGCGAGATGTATCGGTGTTGGTTTGAACATACAAATACCTTAACACACACAATTTGAATTCATTTAATGGTGCACGCTACTAGCAATAGTGATTCACTCGCGAAGTGAGAAAAAAAGCGTGGAGATCTCGTGTAACCCAAAACTAATGTTACACTCGGTCTAATGATTGTAGCATCTATAAACATTTAGAAAAGTTTGTTGTATTAAAAAAATAATGTTTATAAGAAAAATAATATAAGTGTGTGTTTTCTATATAACGATGGCCTTTTCATCGTTATTATTGAAAGCTTGTCAAGGCGAAGGCGAAGCTTCTTTTAGCGAAATATGTTTGTTGTTTTGTCACCTTTTAACATATTCGAAATCAGTCCCACATTCATTCGCTATCATCTCAAACATCACCACATGCTAGTTAATCACAGCAACAACAACAAAATCGCTACAAAACACAACTAAATTAACACGTTTACAAAGCTATAAAACACCACATTCATATTATATTGTTATCAAAATATCTTTAAAAGAAAGTTGTAGCAGCACATCTCGTCTATGAACTTTAGGATATAATGGCCACTCAGTTGTTGACGTTTCACTTCATCTTCAAGCAGCCGTTTACTAGACGAATAGTGTCCATAAGGGCTTAGCACTCGATTAGTCCAAGTTGAGGGAGGCAACTAGCGAGTAGCAACCATGAGTACATATATGAAACTCCGTATATCACTTTCGTCTTGGTCACAACTGTCATTGTATGTGTACCATATGAACAGGCCCCAAATGGTTTGGTAAGATATCGACTTCACGATTTTCATCCAGATGGTCGTGGTCCTCATCTTGACTGGTGATAATAATGAGATTAAGACATTGATGTCATTGATGAACTCTCCATTTGTGACTGTGTGAGATATAAATTAAATGGACAAAACCAATTCTCACACATAACGCATCTCACTTTGTACATTATAATGTTAAAGAACAAGTGGCTTTTGGGTATGGGCTCTTATGGACAGTTTCAGAATACGGCCCAGAACGTAAGTAATGGGCTATCACTACTCGCTTACTTCGTAATTCTTTAACAGTCTTAATGAGTTAATTATTTCTTAACTTTGAAGCTTTAATCATGTAACGTCTTATTCAAACTGATGTAGCATTGTAGCCTTTATAAACAATAATACCATATGTCCTTATCGTTATGTGTCGTGTTGTATACTATGTATCCCTTCCACAAAGTTGCATTATATTTTTCATTCAGACGATATCATTGTGTACTTTTATACAATCACACATTTACTTATATCTAAGTACACCTGCATATATTCACTTGTCGTAGGTTTTCTTGTAAGCAGTCTTCCACTCTTCCTACTTTCAGGAGTATGATCTGTTTACATTTCACCTCACTCATACCTCGCTCCGATGGGATTGATTATGTTGTTCATGTCATTGTGTACTTTAAAAATGTCGTATGACAAGAAAATTAAACATACTTTTACAAAACAATTAGTAGCTAAACTGCATTTGCATGCATCTAACCCGAGAAAAGAAGGGACAGAATTTGTAGCCCAAACTCCTAAACCTTGAAATCAACCACTAACAACTAAAGCCCAAGAAATACATGTTTCTAATATTCGATTGAAGAAATAAGATTGCCCATTATAGAATCCAAACGGTGCGTTTAGCCAGTCGTATGCGACGACCAGACCACAACACATATCATATAAAAGTGTAAACACCGAATCTGAACAAGTAATGATAAAGTTAAATTTCTATCTATAAATGTTTTAGACTGAACGTAGTAGTAGTCCACCCCCAGACAACTTGTGTGTCGAGCCTTTCCCAACGTGTCAACCCCTACTACATCGAAGCAGACCAGACGCGTCCCCCCCTAGACACCCATTTGGTTTGGTCCGTTTGTGGATCGAAAGATTTGAAAGAAAATAGAGACAAAAGTAAACAAAAGTGAACTAAAATAGAAAAAACACACACACACATTTAATACATAGTAACTTCAATTTTTTTTATTGAACATACGATACAATACAAGAAAACATACGAACTAAAATACAATACGATTAAATTTTGGTATTGTAATGTTAATCCAAGTGATCCTAAGTTTGAGAGTTGTTGGAGTCATAACCATCGTCATAAGGAGACCACCCCGCAAATCTGCTCTCCTCCCACTCTCGTTCCAAAACGTTGAACAAGTCGTCCCGACATTCTTGTTGCTCCCTTTCTCCTTGCTCCCTACGAGGAGCTTCCTCCGAGCTTGTTCTTCCTTCATCTCCCTTAGTACTTCTTCATCTTGGAGTAATAGTCGTTGTTGTTCCTCCGTAAGCTGAAATAGATTTTGTTCCTGTTCCTGAACCTATTCCTCTTCCGCTGGGAAAACCGGCATGATATCTGTTGGTGGAGTGTTAACCGTGTTTTCGAGAAATTGTTGGGAGAAGTCGTTTTCGTTGGAAAATTATTGGGAGAAGTTGTTTTCTTTGGAAAATTGTTGGGAGAAGTCCTTTTCGCTAGGAAATTGTTGGGAGAAGTTTTTTTGAGACATTATGAGTTGTAATTGTTGGGAGCAGTGTGTGTGAGTTAAAATTGTTTAGAGCAGAGTCTGGGTGTGGCCACTTCAAGGTTGTTTGCACCTAGCTGGAATTGAACTTGAGATATCACACATTTTAGAGTGATAGTTACAAGCTCTTTTACCACTAAGCCACCTTTGAATGTGTTAATACAAATAAGCCGTAAAAACATTTATTTATATTTTACGATCTTTTAATGTTTTGTCGATAACAAAAGTAAAATCATATTAACGAAACAAATAAAATACGTAAATGGTTTGAACTAATAGTTTTCTAACATATTCACATTTTCACATAAAACACTAAAACAAGTATAAGTGATTTTATGATCTAGATATATATATATATATATATATATATATATATATATATATACATATATATATATATATATATATATATATATATATATATATATATATATATATATATATATATATATATGTACAACAACTAGTGTTTACATATTGGGTTAGCATATACTTAAACTAAGTATACTAAAATGGGTAAAAGCATGTAAATACTAAAATAAGGTAAAAACATGTAAATACTAAAATGGGTAGAAACTAGCAAATGGTATTAAACCATAACCCATGGTTTTATATATACCACTTATCTAAGTTCATTGTATCTAGAAAGAAAACCATGGATCAACCCATAACCCATGACCCATGACCCATAACCAAAAATACCCATGGGCAAAGAGGAGCGTTCCACGGATCCCTAGCTTTGTGCTAGCCGGATCCCAAGTGGAAGGGATCCGCGGGATCCGGGGAAACAGTAGAGAATTTTCTCTATAAATAGAGAGTCATTTCTTCCTTACTAATCATCCCTTTACACACATACTTCCCCCAAGTATTCTAACCCTCTAACCTCGGATCCAAGAGATCTATGTAGCTTTTCTCTTTTGTTTTTGTGTGATCTTGTAGGTTCCTCTTAAAGGAAAGATAACCACATCTTGAAGACGTGCAAGCTCAAGTCCATGAGTTGCCATGCTTCGTCATCATCAAGACAACGAAGGTTCTCTTGTTGATAGTTCTTCCTTTCTCCATAGATGTTGGGTTGAAGGCATTAGGGAAGAATGCCGAAAGTGTCAAGATGAAAGCATTAGTAAAAGGTGCTCATCATCCGCGTCAAAGCATTAGTGAAGAATGCTTAATGTGTCAAGACGAAGGCATTAGTGAAGGGTGCCAAGCGTTGTGTCAAAGGCATTAGTGAAGGATGCCGAAGAATCAAATCAAGTAGCATTTGGGAAGAATGCTTAGGTCGTATAATCGATGAGGTGCATCGTTATACATATAAGTGTTTATTTATTCACAAGGATGGTGATATCCTTGATGGTGTTGTAACAAGGAGTAGATCTCCTTGATAATAGGTGTTGTGTCGTGAAGGGTAGTAGTTCCTCCATAATGGAACTAGGTGCTTAGCCTAGTACCTAATAAAGGGTAGGCGACGTTGTGATAGGATTAGTTCTCCTAAGGTGTGAAAGAACTCGGTGGTTAGCCTAGCACCGTATAAAGGGTAGGCAACGTAGTGTTAGGTGTGGTTCGCCTTGGTGTGAAAGAACTCGGTATTTAGCTTTTACCGGAAAAAGGTTAAGCGACGTTGTGAAGGCTTCTCCGCCATAAGGAGATTTGGTGTAGTGCTTACGAACTCTCGAGTAGGTGACTCGGGGAGTGGAGTAGGGCAAGGAAGGTGTCCTTGTAGCCGAACCACTATAAATAACTTGTGTCGTGGTGATGTGCTTCTTACTCTTTATCTTTCATTATATGTTTATATATCTATCTATCAACGTCCAACATAAACAACCAAATAGATTGACATAAGTCGATCTAAATATTTAAAAGGAAGTTTTAAATTTGTAAAACTATTCAACCCCCCCCCCCTTCTAGTTTTCCACAATTGGCATCAGAGCTTCGTTACCAAGTTTCTTAGAGTATGTTGTACTTTAAAAACTTGATACGATCCATGTATGTTTGAAAACTACAAAGAAGGATTATTTTTGTCATAATTTAAAAAAAAAATCAATATATTGTTTATTGTTGGACAATGATAGAATGCTCTAACATTTTTTTAAGCATTATCCATACTTGGATTTGGAACTACCAAAAAGATCATGAAGAATTCATCTAAATTGTTCTTCTCGCAAAAAGAATGTTTAAGTATCCTTACAACATTAATCTGGAGATTCCAAGAAACATCTAAATATTTCTTTTCCTTAAAAGAATATTTGGCAAATGTATGATCTTTAAATACTTATCTTTATTTGTTATTATTAGTATCTTGATTGCATGTCTTAGTAGTAATAATTCTAGTAATTATTCTTTTATAGTAATTTTCTATTTAGTGTTCTCCGAGTTTGTTTTGTAGACTTTATTACCAACTCATAATAATGATATCTAGTTATATGATAACATCAATCATTATTCACCACAAAGGATTTATTGACATCTCATGCACATCAATAAATATCCATGTGAAACTTCTTATATTATAATAAAATGGGATTTTATTATAATGTTTGAAAAGCTTCCCAAGAATCACGACTAATTCTTAAAAAAATGGAACCTTGTCTAATAGGAATAGCATTTAATCATCAAAACCTCAAACCACAAGTTTTTAGAACATTAACACCAAAACACTAGGTATCTTAGAACTTCCAAACCAAAGTTATCAAGGAATTTCTTGAGCTGACTTTTACTGTCATGCCGGATCCCTAAGTTTATACTAGACGGATCCCAAATGAGAGGGATCCACGGGATCCGTGCAACAGAAGACAATATAAGCTAAAAATGATCACTGTGGATGTTTCACCATCACTCATTTCACATACTCACGAACAAGGACTCTGTTACTGTTCATAGGAGCTAATTGATCATTTTTCTCAAGCCTAGCAATCACGTGTGTAAGTTTAATCTTCACTACATTGTTAATCTAAATTCCTTGATTCTTAGAATTACAATTACTTCATTTTTAAGAGTTGGGTTCAAATGGGTTTACCATTATTTGTCATCACATTGTTTTCTAAGATAATCTAAATCAAAGATTTAACATTGTTAATACAAATTAAACACATTTCTTGAACCCAACAAAGATGATGAGAGCAAAATTGTGATGAAACCCTCTAGGTTACTATTCACCATTAACACCACATTGTGGTTACATTATTTAGGAACATCATGCCAAGCAACAAGCAACAAGATTACCAAGACACCACTCATTACATTCCCATGTACCATAGGAAAAATGGATTAAATCCGGACGATAGGAAAGCTTTTAAGTTACTTGAAAGGAGACTCTTTCATGAAGGTAGAGTTGTTGATTCATCATTTCTTGCAAATACAAACATGAGGGAAGTATTTGGAACTATTGGGTTTGATTGTTTATTGGATATAAACGAGCAAATTTGCCCGGTCTTTGTGCTTGAGTTTTACAAGACTATGGGTATAATTAGAAATGATGATGGATCCATCTCAATTGAATTTACCATAAATGGACATAAGTACACTCTTTCACTTGTGGAGCTTGGAAGAATTATAGGGGTTACATATGATGCCGTTTGTATGTACTCAAATGAATGGTCTTTGGAACAACTACACACAATGGTTGATCACCATGATATATACCACACTTTGATCCCAGAAGCAACCACGGTGAGGGACACCGTATTTATGCCAAGAGGATCACCATCAAGAGTCACAAGAAAGTCAAAAGTGATCTATAGGGATCCTTTTCAAATGGAGCTTTCAGAAATGTATGGGTTATATAAGAAATGGGAAGTTGTGATAAGAGAAAATGTGGTATGTCTAGTAGGAAACAAGGATCACCCCAATGCTTGCCTAAGCTTCATGATATATTGTCTAGTGACCAATACTAGATTCAACCTTGCCTACTACATGGTCAAAAGAATGGCAAGTGTGAGAAGCATGGACAAGATGGTACTCCCGTATGTAATGCTTCTAACCCGTCTTGCAAAATTCATCTTTGCATTAGATCCTTCCCCACAATCCCTTGATCATAGCTTTTGCAATAAGGTCATGGTTCCACTAACCGAGGGTAGAACAACAAGGTTCATGGTAGAAGGCAAAAGGCCACATCCACCCACGGATTCCTCGGACGAAAGGGGGAGGCAAGAAGAAGATGAAGGTGAAGGGAGTAGTAGCAACCCACTTGAGAATATTGATCTTGACCCTTTGGACTACATTAACCAATTGCCAAACATCCCCAATGAATCGCCCGAATGGCAACAAACCAAGGGAATCTTCAAATGCTTCGCCAATTTCTTGAGGAAGAAGAAGTGAAGATGGTTTGATAAAGGACGGGTGAAGAAGTGAAGAAAGGTAAAGTCCTAAGGCTTAAGTACTTGATGAACAATTTCTAAACAATGGTTTGTAAACAATTTTAACTATGCTTGTAGTATGTAGGTATTGCCATATCTTGGCACTAAACATTCTAGCTTAGGTATTTGAAAATGAGATTTTACGACCTCTTGATATGGTCGTCGTCACTCATTCTAGGAACTTCAGTGTTTCCCACTTTGTTACAAGTTGTATTAGTTATGTTCTTGCACTTAGTCTACTTAGAAACAACTAAGAAAAGCATTTTCTATAATATGCATAGTTGCACATTTCCTGTAAGCCTTCTGATCTACAAATTGTCGGATCCCAGATTTTCAACTAGCCGGATCCCTCCCATAAGGGAACCGTGGGATCCGTATGCAACTGATGTGAAAAACAGATTTAGCTTCATCAAAATAGTCCACTAGAACACTTCTAACTAGTCTAACATAATACCCTAGTTCCAACTAAATAATCTTCCCTAATAGTTGAAAACCTCACTCTCATTCGTGGCTTATCTAGGATACATTTTCGAAATATTTCGTTTGTTTATCAACTAGTCAAAACTCACCATAATTCCGCTCCAACACTCACACATTATCCATCACATTTGATAGCACTTAGTTTGATATATCCTTCAATTTTAGCAAATTGATCTCAATCTTCTTTGACTCAAAATTAGAGCCAAAAATAAGTTTCTTTTTAATTCTTTTTATTTTTATAGATTTTAGTAAATCTATTTGATGTGCCCGGTAGGTGCAAGTTTTAAATTTATAAAAGGTGAATTACCAATATTACCAATAACACATACGAGCAAGTATACTCGTCCGTTATAGCAAGATTATGAAGGTAAGTCGGGATCGTTCGCAGGGATTTGAGTGAATCTAAGCACAAGTTTGAATTAACGGAGTCTATCAAAAACATATAACAAAGCAAATAGATATAATGAAATTCAGATGATTAAAAACTACACTTGCTTAAACTAGTATCATATCATAGATTAATGTGATTGTATTAACTACTAAACATGTTGGTTGTGATAATTAGTTGAAAACTAATCTATTGTTCTTACAAGTTAAACCTTCGTCAAGATTTTAGTTCATAAAAACAAGCTTTAAGTTTAACCAATCAATTCAAGATCAATTCAAGTTTCATAAGTCTACATACATAAACTTAAACACAAAAACATCCACTTGTTCATCAAATTGCTTAAGAAATGGTCAATACAAAAGGTACCCGATCATAGACAAAAGGCTACAATTGCTTTTCAACAACTAATCTTACGACCATTTAGATGTTTCCAACCAATCCAATTTGATAATCAAAAAGCGTTTCTATTACAACCACACCTTAGTTCCTTTGTATAATCAAGAATAATGGGTAAAAACAATCATCCATAGACAAAATGATTATGACTAGTTGAATAATACGAAGTTCTTTCGACCCCAACGATAATTACCAATTAGCCAAACTTGATTAACAAATGTCACTATGAAACTTTAGCACAATTGGATCTTAGAATCAACTTGAAATTGAATTAAAACATGTTAACACAATCACTAACTAACTAATCATATAATACTCAACATCATTTAAGCAAGTGTATAAAGAAACTAGCCACTCATAGCAAACATGAACATAAACTCATAACTTTGATCATTAGAAAACATGATTAAAAGTCTTACAATGCTTGGAATAAGATTACAAATGATGAAGTAATGATTCCCAAAGGATCGTGGTGGACTTCTTAGTGTTTTGGCTTCCAAAGGTGGAACTTCTGGAACTCCAAACTTCTCTGGATTTCTAAGGACGAATTTCAGGAGGTTAAGGCTTGGTTTGATGAGTAGAGAGCTTTGTAATTGAAGTGTGTCTAATATGCTCACAATTAGCCTCTATTTATACTAATTCCAAGGCCTAGGGTGTTAAATGCTTGACTTGGCCTCCAAGGAGTAAGGAAGGGACTAGAATACACCAAGAGAAGGACCTAGAATCGTTTGGATGCAAAGGGGAAGCTTAGTGATGAAGATTTGACAACTGCAGCTTCTCCAACTGGATCGGTCATACGACCAACCGATCCGGTTGGTCTTCAATAATAACACACCGACCGATCCGGTTGCGGGTTGCGACCGATCGGTCGGTTATGGCAACAACATTAATTCCGACCAAATGCCAACCGATCCGGCTGAAGGTGTAACCGGATCCGGTTGGATCTTCTGAGATATGAAACTTGATCTTTCTCTCTTCACTCTGACTTGTAGAACTTGGTTCTTCAATCACTAAGGTCTTCAAAGGTACTTGGGATTTAGCTTTACTGAGACGGGAATCTTCGATTAACTGCATATTTCCACATTTTCCTCCATTTCCCTGCACTTGGTTATAAATACTAGACAAACATCTCTAGATACGATTAAGTACTAAAATCACACAAATATAACCAAATAACAGATATAAAAGTACACACAATGCTACTAAAAACATGCACAATCTGAGTGTTATCAAATTCCCCCACACTTAAACTTTGCTTGCCCTCAAGCAAATCTAGGAAAAACATCCACTGGGACAAGATCGTGATTATGAAAAATGTGATGCAAATCAACCAAGTATCAATACGAGAGAAGATTCATCAATTATGCTTTAAAAGGTGAAACATCAAGATGTTTGACAATATCCAATGATTTTCTTGCAAGATAAACATTTCAAAACACCTCACGAAAAATAATGGAATATAATTCACTCAATCACTCATTTTAGTGGAGTAACAAGATAAATCACACTCATTGCACAGTCATGATTAGATTATTACCATAAGCTTGTACAAGAAACAAAACTCCACCGTCGTGGCGTGAGCACCAAGTAAAAACATCTAAAGAGGGCTTTTATTCGGGTTATAATGATAGGCTAAGGGTTAAGGGTATGGATAAGACATGGGAATGTTAATGAAATTGGTGTAAAAATAAAAATGAAATCAAGTCTAATACCCATGTTGCTAGCTACCAAACATTCCACGAACCAAATAAATGATTATAGCTTTGCTTTCTTCTTTTCCACTTTCCTCAGCTTTTCGCTTTGCCATGTCAATGGTTCTACGATCATAGCACATTGGCTATTATTTCCATACTTTCAACACTTTTTTTTTTTTTTTTTTTTGGAACATAACATAACATAACGTATGGCTCAATCAATCACAAAAGAGGTGGTACTCATAATCATTTGAACAATCTTCACTTTCCATGAAACTAGCAACCAACCGTTAGACATTGATAAGGGGTAGGCTAAGGTTTAAAGTGTAAAATCTTTTTGTATTTTCTGGGTGAAGCAAAAATGAAAGGGATGGCTCAGAAGGTGTAACTAGGGGTATCTAGCGCTAAAAATGAGCACTACAAATGGGTCCATGTGGGTGGTTAACTAACCAATGAGGCTAGCTAATATATCATTAGATGTAAAATGGAAGGCCATTTGGGTTAAATCCTAAGGTGCCTCTTTATCACACGAATTCACTTATATCGCACGAATGCAATCTCACTGCGGTTTGGTAATGATTTACAAGCACAAGTTCTAGAATAAATAAAATCATCGGCACACTCATAGCAAACGATCCAAGCATAAAAGATGTATGCTAATAAGAAATAGGCTCAAATCCTCACATTTTAGTGGAAAGGGTATAATATGTGCTAGCAAATGTTTATCGATCCCAGAATGGATTGCAATAGTAATCGGAACACATCTCGAAGTTTCAAATATTACCAAATTTTACCAGTGGAATGATCCAGTTATTCTAATAGATAATCCTAAAAGTGTGAAAACAACTAGATCACAAGGGCAAACAAAATTTTAAATTTAAGCATGAAAACTCTAATTTTTCCTATTCACCCCCCCCCCCCCACACTTAAGTTAGACATTGTCCTCAATGAAAAACGAACTTCAAAGTATAGAAATAGGGAAAATAGAGATGAAACCAGATATGTCAATGAGTTTATCAGCTTAAAATTCTTTCTTCATCCCTGGCGTCCACTAGAGAAATCATCACCTGCACACAATCTTATAAACAAACAAAAGGTTTTATTAAAAGGGTGGCACCCCCCCACACTTAAGTTCAACCAAAGGTTAAGACTTTGGGGAGTGACCACAGAAAATCAAATCTGAAACACACGGGTTGCCTCCCGAGAAGCGCTTGTTTTATTACCGAGTCATCAGCCTGACTCGATTCTTCCCGAATTTATTCAGCTGCAAGGGCAGCTTTGAACATTTTATAGAGTTCGGGGATGTACATGAATTCTTCACCAGTATCTTCAATATCGTCCCAGACGAATTCAGCAGTTGGTTTCCATGGAACAGTTTGTGGAAGTCTTCCAGTAAATGGTGCTACAAAGGTGATAGTTTCAAATTCATTCTCATGGTGTCTCCAGGACACTGCCGCAACTGAAACTTCATTCGTTTGCTCCTTGTCGTAGTATAACTTGATTCGGTGTCCATTAACAATGAAACTTCCACCTTGTTTGTCATAGAGTTCGACATACCCAGATGGATATCCATGTTTAACGACATATGGTCCAAACCATTTTGGTTGTAACTTAGGAGCTTTGAATTTGAATTTCATGTTAAAAAGCAGAACTTTATCTCCGGCTTTGAATTCTTTCCGAATTCGTAGCTTTTTATCATGATAGGCTTTTGTTATGGCTTTATACAGTTTGGAGTTTTCATAAGCTTGGAGTCTTAATTCATCGAGTTCGTGCAATTGCAGAAATCTTTTCTCTCCAGCTATTTTGAGATCGGTGTTACATTGTCTGAGCGCCCAATAAGCACGATGTTCAACTTCGAACGGCAAATGACAAGTCTTCCCATACAGGAGTCTGTAGGGAGTTGTACCAATTGGTGTTTTATAAGCCGTACGAAATGCCCACAGAGCATCATCAAGTTTCCTTGCCCATAAAGACGGATTGTCTTTTACGGTTTTTTCCAGTATTCTTTTGAGAGCTCTGTTGGTATTTTCGACTTGACCACTAGTTTGTGGATGATAAGCAGTCGCAAATCGATGATGAACTCCATATCTTTTCATGGTTTTTTCCATTTGTTGATTGCAGAAATGAGTTCCACGATCGCTTATGAGTGCTTTGGGAATTCCATAACGAGCGAAAAGCTTTTTGAGAAAATTAACGACGACACGAGCATCGTTTGTTGGTAAAGCTTCAGCTTCTGCCCATTTGGACACGTAATCTATAGCAACGAGAATGTATTCGAATTTGTGGGATTTAGGGAAAGGTCCCATGAAATCTACTCCCCAAATATCGAATATTTCACACACTTAAATGCTTGTTAATGGCATTTCATCCCTTCGAGAGAGATTGGTGGTTCTTTGACAAGCATCACAGTTTTGAACAAGTGTATGTGCTTCTTTGAATATTGTTGGCCAATAGAATCCAGCATCAAAAACTTTCTTAGCTGTAGTGGAAGGACCATAATGTCCCCCAGTTGGGCCATGGTGACATTCGTCAAGAATTTTACGAGTTTCAGAACCAAAAATACATCTTCGGATCATCCCATCGGGACACATTTTGAAAAGATATGGCTCTTCCCAAAAGTAGTATTTGAGTTCCGAAAAGAATTTGCTTCTTTGAGCATGAGTTAGTCCTTTTCTGAGAATTCCTCCGGCGAGGTAGTTCGCAAAGTCAGCAAACCAAGGATCGTCATTTCCGTCGATGGTCATGAGAGTTTCATCGGGAAAATAATCATCGATTTCTTCTTCTTTCAACTCCTCAAGATTAGGATTTTCGAGACGAGATAAGTGATCAGCAGCAAGATTCTCTGCTCCTTTCTTGTCTTTGATTTCGATGTCAAATTCTTGGAGTAACAAAATCCATCGAATAAGGCGTGGTTTAGCGTCTTGCTTGGTGAATAGATATTTGAGTGCTGAATGATCGGTAAAAACGACTGTTTTTGAGAGCACAAGATATGATCGGAATTTGTCAAAGGCAAAAACGACAGCTAGTAATTCCTTTTCGGTGACGGTATAATTTTGCTGGGCACTATTCAGTGTCTTGCTGGCAAAATATATAGTCCGAAAGTGTTTCCCTTCGCGTTGTCCTAAGACAGCTCCAACAGCAAAATCGCTTGCGTCGCACATAAGTTCGAAAGGTAGTGACCAATTAGGTGAAACCATGATCGGAGCACTAGTAAGTTGAGATTTCAGTGATTCGAAAGCTTTTATGCAATCAGCATCGAAGTCAAAGATAGATTCTTTCTCAAGAAGTTTTGTCATTGGTCGAGATATTTTGGAAAAATCTTTGATGAATCGGCGGTAAAAACCAGCATGTCCTAAAAAACTTCTAACGGCTTTGACGTTGGTTGGTGGTGGAAGTTTTGAGATGACATCGACCTTTGCTTTGTCGACTTCCATTCCGGCACTAGAGATTTTGTGGCCAAGCACAATTCCTTCGGTTACCATAAAGTGGCATTTCTCCCAGTTGAGAACAAGATGTGCAGCTTCGCATCTTTCGAGCATTTTATCGAGATTAGAAAGGCAAGCTTCGAATGACTCTTCAAAGACTGAAAAATCATCCATGAAAACTTCCATGGAGGTTTCAAGCATGTCTTGGAAGATGGCGATCATACACCTCTGAAAAGTTGCGGGTGCATTACAAAGACCAAAAGGCATACGCCGATATGCGTAGGTTCCAAAAGGACAAGTAAAGGAGGTCTTTTCTTGATCGTTAGGATCGATGGGAATTTGGAAATATCCTGAAAATCCGTCGAGGAAACAAAAGAATTTATTTCCCGCTAGTCTTTCAAGCATATGATCCATGAATGGGAGTGGAAAATGATCCTTTCTGGTGGCTTTGTTTAACTTACGATAGTCAATACAAACACGCCAACCGGTGACAGTTCTAGTTGGAACTAGCTCATTTCGCTCATTAGTTACAACCGTCATTCCTCCTTTCTTTGGAACACACTGAACAGGGCTTACCCAAGGACTATCCTCAATTGGGTAAATGATTCCAGCATCAAGAAGTTTAATGATTTCCTTTTCAACAACTTCTTTCATGTTGGGATTGAGTCTACGTTGACGTTCAACCACAGGTTTAATCCCTTCTTCAAAATTGATTTTGTGTTTGCAAAAATTAGGACTAATTCCTGGGATATCGGATGTTTTCCAAGCAAAAGCTTGTTTGTGATTTTTGAGTATGGAAACTAAACTTTCTTTCTCATCATCCTCGAGCAATGAAGATATGACTACTGGAAGAAGTGAGTTCTCCTCCAGATAAGCATATTCAAGATGATTTGGGAGAGGTTTGAGTTCGAGATCCGTGGGTGGTTCTTCGATAGAGGATTTTATTCGCATTTTTTCATTGAAAGTGATTTCCTCAAAATTTTCTTCCTCTTCCTCTATTTCTTCTTCTTCTGAGTTATCTTCTTCAAATTCTACTTTCATGAAATCATCAAATTCTTTGTCAAAATCTGTTTCATTGATTTTTTCAGAAGTAGTCATGAATGGATCGGATTCGTTCAGTAATGCATCTAATTCCTCATCAGTGACTTCATCAATAACATCGACGTTAAAACAAGTGTCATCACTAGAATGTGGGTAGCGCATTGCTTTATCGATAAGAAAAGTGATTCGATCTTCCCCAACTCCAAGGTTGAGTTCTTTTCCTTTAACTTTGATGATTGCGTCGGTGGTGTTTAGGAAAGGTCTTCCTAAAATGAGTGGGACTTTACTATCTTCTTCCATTTCCAAAATTACAAAGTCCACGGGAAATATGAATTTACCGACTTGAACAAGCATATTCTCAGCAATTCCCACAGGATATTGATAGGAATGATTTGCCAATCGAATGCTCATTTTTGTTGGTTTCAGGCTGTTGTTGCACAACTTGGAATAGAGTGAATAAGGCATCAAATTGATACTTGCGCCAAGATCGGCTAAAGCATCACATTTAACGTTATTCCCGAAAGTACATGGAATAAGAAAGCTCCCAGGATCTCCGAGTTTTGGTGGAATTTTGTTTTGAACTATGGCTGAGCATTCTTCGTTAAGAAAAGTTGCTGATATTTGCTCAAGCTTGCTTTTGTTATTAAGAAGTTCTTTCAAAAATTTCCCGTAATTGGGCATTCCGGCTATAACATCAACGAGAGGAACATTGAGTCTAACCTCTTTGATTATTTCGATAAACTTCTTATAACGTTCTTCCATCTTCTCTTTCTTTAGGCGTTGAGGATAAGGAATTTTCGGTGTATACGCCTTGACGGGTGGAATGTCTTTCTTTTTGGTGGTTTGAGTTGTGTTTGGTTCTTCGTTTTCATCCTCACTATCAACGGTGATAGAAGTATTAGGATTAGGTGGTGGATCGTACGAGAGACCACTTCTTGTGAAAACAGCATTGATGTGTTCATTTCTTGTTTGAGGTGGACGGTACGTCTTATCATTTGATGGTTTTGGATTGGATTGAGTGTTACTTGGCAATGAACCAGATGGTCTAGAGGAATGTTGGTCAGAAAGTCTGCCAAGCTTGTTTTCAAGATCTTGGATAGATGCTTGATGATTTTTCTGTCCTTGCTCAACTTTGGCTTTAAGATTGAAAAATTGATTTTTGATAAAATCATTTGCGGATTTTTGACCAGCCACGAATTCTCTCATGGTTTTTTCGAATTCGGTTTCTTCTGTCTTTTTGTCGGAAGTTTGGTGTGGTGGATCGTCAGTTCGTGGTTGAGAATCACGGTTGTCATCCCTTGGTCGGCGATCTTGCCAATTTCCAGAATTTCGACCGTAATAGTTACTACGATATCCTCCTCCACGGTATCCTCCTTGAACGTAATTTGCTTCTCCTTCTTTTGGTCCACCCATAGGTTTATCGTCGCACTCGGACGATGGGTGATTTCCTCCACAATTGTTGCATCCATCTCGCATTTCTTTCATTTCATCTTTGATATCCTTGTATTGCGAGTTGATTTGTGATGTTAATGCTTCCATCTTCTCCATGAGTTTTGAGGTATCGGTGTTTTCGACAAAAGCAACGGTTTTTCGGAGAGGTTTGGTTTTGGAATCTTTGGACTAATCAAGTTTGAGAAGTACTCGATCTTCGAGCAATTGATGTGCATCGTTGGGAGTTTTATAGAGAAAAATTCCTCCAGCATCAAGGATGCCTTGAGAGATTTCATCCAGTCCATGGTAAAAGATTTGGATAATGGTTCCTTTTGATAATCCATGTCCATGACAACTACGAAGCAAATCTTTCATTCGAAGCCAAGCTTCGACAAGTGATTCGTTTGGGTTTTGGTTGAAAGCACGAATTTCTCCCATTAATCGATCAAACATGGCAGGTGGAAAGAATCGGCTCACAAAAGCTTGCCTCATCTCCTCCCAAGTATTGATGATTCCTGGGGTTAATTCATTGTACCATACTTTAGCATCTCCGGCGAGTGATGATGGAAAAAGTTTGAGTTTGATGGCATTGACATCGGTGTCGCCATAACGAAACATTCCGCAAATTTCGATGAATTCGGCAATGTGCTTATGCGGATCGGCCCGCGCACGGCCATCGAATTGTCGGTCTTTGATCATAGAAAGGTGATGTCCCTTCACGGTGAAGTTGTCACCAAGGTTAATAGCAACAATAGCACTTTCGGGTGTTGGTGCTACGGTTCGGTTGGTTCCCCACATGGGTTGATCGTCCGCCATGGGAAAAGGTAAATTGGTGAAAGGATTGTAAACAACTTTGGCTTCAATGAGGTTATCAAATGGTGGGTTTGGTACTCTTGGTACACGATTTTCCAATGGTATGAAACGTGTTCTCCTTCTTCTTCGAATCAAACGTTCGGGGTTGGTAAGAGGTGTAATTGGTTCTATTCCCGCTGCTCGAGTGTTCATACAATGTCCTAGAGAATCCAGGCAATATCTAAACACACGGACAAACAACGAAAACGGTTTATATGGAACAGAGGAAGGTAACCGGATCGGTTGCGGGATGCGACCAATCGGTTAGACCTGTTGAATGAGGGTAAACTCGTAACCGATTCGGTTGAGGGGCAACCGGATCCGGTTAAGGTTTCTGTGAAATTTTTTTTTTTTTTTTTTTAAAATCGGCTGAGGGAAATTCAAGAACTTGTTGAAACACAATCAAATCCCCGGCAACGGCGCCAAAAACTTGATGTGCCCGGTAGGTGCAAGTTTTAAATTTATAAAAGGTGAATTACCAATATTACCAATAACACATACGAGCAAGTATAATCGTCCGTTATAGCAAGATTATGAAGGTAAGTCGGGATCGTTCGCAGGGATTTGAGTGAATCTAAGCACAAGTTTGAATTAACGGAGTCTATCAAAAACATATAACAAAGCAAATAGATATAATGAAATTCAGATGATTAAAAACTACACTTGCTTAAACTAGTATCATATCATAGATTAATGTGATTGTATTAACTACTAAACATGTTGGTTGTGATAATTAGTTGAAAACTAATCTATTGTTCTTACAAGTTAAACCTTCGTCAAGATTTTAGTTCATAAAAACAAGCTTTAAGTTTAACCAATCAATTCAAGATCAATTCAAGTTTCATAAGTCTACATACATAAACTTAAACACAAAAACATCCACTTGTTCATCAAATTGCTTAAGAAATGGTCAATACAAAAGGTACCCGATCATAGACAAAAGGCTACAATTGCTTTTCAACAACTAATCTTACGACCATTTAGATGTTTCCAACCAATCCAATTTGATAATCAAAAAGCGTTTCTATTACAACCACACCTTAGTTCCTTTGTATAATCAAGAATAATGGGTAAAAACAATCATCCATAGACAAAATGATTATGACTAGTTGAATAATACGAAGTTCTTTCGACCCCAACGATAATTACCAATTAGCCAAACTTGATTAACAAATGTCACTATGAAACTTTAGCACAATTGGATCTTAGAATCAACTTGAAATTGAATTAAAACATGTTAACACAATCACTAACTAACTAATCATATAATACTCAACATCATTTAAGCAAGTGTATAAAGAAACTAGCCACTCATAGCAAACATGAACATAAACTCATAACTTTGATCATTAGAAAACATGATTAAAAGTCTTACAATGCTTGGAATAAGATTACAAATGATGAAGTAATGATTCCCAAAGGATCGTGGTGGACTTCTTAGTGTTTTGGCTTCCAAAGGTGGAACTTCTGGAACTCCAAACTTCTCTGGATTTCTAAGGACGAATTTCAGGAGGTTAAGGCTTGGTTTGATGAGTAGAGAGCTTTGTAATTGAAGTGTGTCTAATATGCTCACAATTAGCCTCTATTTATACTAATTCCAAGGCCTAGGGTGTTAAATGCTTGACTTGGCCTCCAAGGAGTAAGGAAGGGACTAGAATACACCAAGAGAAGGACCTAGAATCGTTTGGATGCAAAGGGGAAGCTTAGTGATGAAGATTTGACAACTGCAGCTTCTCCAACCGGATCGGTCATACGACCAACCGATCCGGTTGGTCTTCAATAATAACACACCGACCGATCCGGTTGCGGGTTGTGACCGATCGGTCGGTTATGGCAACAACATTAATTCCGACCAAATGCCAACCGATCCGGCTGAAGGTGTAACCGGATCCGGTTGGATCTTCTGAGATATGAAACTTGATCTTTCTCTCTTCACTCTGACTTGTAGAACTTGGTTCTTCAATCACTAAGGTCTTCAAAGGTACTTGGGATTTAGCTTTACTGAGACGGGAATCTTCGATTAACTGCATATTTCCACATTTTCCTCCATTTCCCTGCACTTGGTTATAAATACTAGACAAACATCTCTAGATACGATTAAGTACTAAAATCACACAAATATAACCAAATAACAGATATAAAAGTACACACAATGCTACTAAAAACATGCACAATCTGAGTGTTATCAAATTCCCCCACACTTAAACTTTGCTTGCCCTCAAGCAAATCTAGGAAAAACATCCACTGGGACAAGATCGTGATTATGAAAAATGTGATGCAAATCAACCAAGTATCAATACGAGAGAAGATTCATCAATTATGCTTTAAAAGGTGAAACATCAAGATGTTTGACAATATCCAATGATTTTCTTGCAAGATAAACATTTCAAAACACCTCACGAAAAATAATGGAATATAATTCACTCAATCACTCATTTTAGTGGAGTAACAAGATAAATCACACTCATTGCACAGTCATGATTAGATTATTACCATAAGCTTGTACAAGAAACAAAACTCCACCGTCGTGGCGTGAGCACCAAGTAAAAACATCTAAAGAGGGCTTTTATTCGGGTTATAATGATAGGCTAAGGGTTAAGGGTATGGATAAGACATGGGAATGTTAACGAAATTGGTGTAAAAATAAAAATGAAATCAAGTCTAATACCCATGTTGCTAGCTACCAAACATTCCACGAACCAAATAAATGATTATAGCTTTGCTTTCTTCTTTTCCACTTTCCTCAGCTTTTCGCTTTGCCATGTCAATGGTTCTACGATCATAGCACATTGGCTATTATTTCCATACTTTCAACACTTTTTTTTTTTTTTTTTTTGGAACATAACATAACATAACGTATGGCTCAATCAATCACAAAAGAGGTGGTACTCATAATCATTTGAACAATCTTCACTTTCCATGAAACTAGCAACCAACCGTTAGACATTGATAAGGGGTAGGCTAAGGTTTAAAGTGTAAAATCTTTTTGTATTTTCTGGGTGAAGCAAAAATGAAAGAGATGGCTCAGAAGGTGTAACTAGGGGTATCTAGCGCTAAAAATGAGCACTACAAATGGGTCCATGTAGGTGGTTAACTAACCAATGAGGCTAGCTAATATATCATTAGATGTAAAATGGAAGGCCATTTGGGTTAAATCCTAAGGTGCCTCTTTATCACACGAATTCACTTATATCGCACGAATGCAATCTCACTGCGGTTTGGTAATGATTTACAAGCACAAGTTCTAGAATAAATAAAATCACCGGCACACTCATAGCAAACGATCCAAGCATAAAAGATGTATGCTAATAAGAAATAGGCTCAAATCCTCACATTTTAGTGGAAAGGGTATAATATGTGCTAGCAAATGTTTATCGATCCCAGAATGGATTGCAATAGTAATCGGAACACATCTCGAAGTTTCAAATATTACCAAATTTTACCAGTGGAATGATCCAGTTATTCTAATAGATAATCCTAAAAGTGTGAAAACAACTAGATCACAAGGGCAAACAAAATTTTAAATTTAAGCATGAAAACTCTAATTTTTCCTATTCACCCCCCCACACTTAAGTTAGACATTGTCCTCAATGAAAAACGAACTTCAAAGTATAGAAATAGGGAAAATAGAGATGAAACCAGATATGTCAATGAGTTTATCAGCTTAAAATTCTTTCTTCATCCCTGGCGTCCACTAGAGAAATCATCACCTGCACACAATCTTATAAACAAACAAAAGGTTTTATTAAAAGGGTGGCACCCCCCCACACTTAAGTTCAACCAAAGGTTAAGACTTTGGGGAGTGACCACAGAAAATCAAATCTGAAACACACGGGTTGCCTCCCGAGAAGCGCTTGTTTTATTACCGAGTCATCAGCCTGACTCGATTCTTCCCGAATTTATTCAGCTGCAAGGGCAGCTTTGAACATTTTATAGAGTTCGGGGATGTACATGAATTCTTCACCAGTATCTTCAATATCGTCCCAGACGAATTCAGCAGTTGGTTTCCATGGAACAGTTTGTGGAAGTCTTCCAGGAAATGGTGCTACAAAGGTGATAGTTTCGAATTCATTCTCATGGTGTCTCCAGGACACTGCCGCAACTGAAACTTCATTCGTTTGCTCCTTGTCGTAGTATAACTTGATTCGGTGTCCATTAACAATGAAACTTCCACCTTGTTTGTCATAGAGTTCGACATACCCAGATGGATATCCATGTTTAACGACATATGGTCCAAACCATTTTGGTTGTAACTTAGGAGCTTTGAATTTGAATTTCATGTTAAAAAGCAGAACTTTATCTCCGGCTTTGAATTCTTTCCGAATTCGTAGCTTTTTATCATGATAGGCTTTTGTTATGGCTTTATACAGTTTGGAGTTTTCATAAGCTTGGAGTCTTAATTCATCGAGTTCGTGCAATTGCAGAAATCTTTTCTCTCCAGCTATTTTGAGATCGGTGTTACATTGTCTGAGCGCCCAATAAGCACGATGTTCAACTTCGAACGGCAAATGACAAGTCTTCCCATACAGGAGTCTGTAGGGAGTTGTACCAATTGGTGTTTTATAAGCCGTACGAAATGCCCACAGAGCATCATCAAGTTTCCTTGCCCATAAAGACGGATTGTCTTTTACGGTTTTTTCCAGTATTCTTTTGAGAGCTCTGTTGGTATTTTCGACTTGACCACTAGTTTGTGGATGATAAGCAGTCGCAAATCGATGATGAACTCCATATCTTTTCATGGTTTTTTCCATTTGTTGATTGCAGAAATGAGTTCCACGATCGCTTTTGAGTGCTTTGGGAATTCCATAACGAGCGAAAAGCTTTTTGAGAAAATTAACGACGACACGAGCATCGTTTGTTGGTAAAGCTTCAGCTTCTGCCCATTTGGACACGTAATCTATAGCAACGAGAATGTATTCGAATTTGTGGGATTTAGGGAAAGGTCCCATGAAATCTATTCCCCAAATATCGAATATTTCACACACTTGAATGCTTGTTAATGGCATTTCATCCCTTCGAGAGAGATTGGTGGTTCTTTGACAAGCATCACAGTTTTGAACAAGTGTATGTGCTTCTTTGAATATTGTTGGCCAATAGAATCCAGCATCAAAAACTTTCTTAGCTGTAGTGGAAGGACCATAATGTCCCCCAGTTGGGCCATGGTGACATTCGTCAAGAATTTTACGAGTTTCGGAACCAAAAATACATCTTCGGATCATCCCATCGGGACACATTTTGAAAAGATATGGCTCTTCCCAAAAGTAGTATTTGAGTTCCGAAAAGAATTTGCTTCTTTGAGCATGAGTTAGTCCTTTTCTGAGAATTCCTCCGGCGAGGTAGTTCGCAAAGTCAGCAAACCAAGGATCGTCATTTCCGTCGATGGTCATGAGAGTTTCATCGGGAAAATAATCATCGATTTCTTCTTCTTTCAACTCCTCAAGATTAGGATTTTCGAGACGAGATAAGTGATCAGCAGCAAGATTCTCTGCTCCTTTCTTGTCTTTGATTTCGATGTCAAATTCTTGGAGTAACAAAATCCATCGAATAAGGCGTGGTTTAGCGTCTTGCTTGGTGAATAGATATTTGAGTGCTGAATGATCGGTAAAAACGACTGTTTTTGAGAGCACAAGATATGATCGGAATTTGTCAAAGGCAAAAACGACAGCTAGTAATTCCTTTTCGGTGACGGTATAATTTTGCTGGGCACTATTCAGTGTCTTGCTGGCAAAATATATAGTCCGAAAGTGTTTCCCTTCGCGTTGTCCTAAGACAGCTCCAACAGCAAAATCGCTTGCGTCGCACATAAGTTCGAAAGGTAGTGACCAATTAGGTGAAACCATGATCGGAGCACTAGTAAGTTGAGATTTCAGTGATTCGAAAGCTTTTATGCAATCAGCATCGAAGTCAAAGATAGATTCTTTCTCAAGAAGTTTTGTCATTGGTCGAGATATTTTGGAAAAATCTTTGATGAATCGGCGGTAAAAACCAGCATGTCCTAAAAAACTTCTAACGGCTTTGACGTTGGTTGGTGGTGGAAGTTTTGAGATGACATCGACCTTTGCTTTGTCGACTTCCATTCCGGCACTAGAGATTTTGTGGCCAAGCACAATTCCTTCGGTTACCATAAAGTGGCATTTCTCCCAGTTGAGAACAAGATGTGCAGCTTCGCATCTTTCGAGCATTTTATCGAGATTAGAAAGGCAAGCTTCGAATGACTCTTCAAAGACTGAAAAATCATCCATGAAAACTTCCATGGAGGTTTCAAGCATGTCTTGGAAGATGGCGATCATACACCTCTGAAAAGTTGCGGGTGCATTACAAAGACCAAAAGGCATACGCCGATATGCGTAGGTTCCAAAAGGACAAGTAAAGGTGGTCTTTTCTTGATCGTTAGGATCGATGGGAATTTGGAAATATCCTGAAAATCCGTCGAGGAAACAAAAGAATTTATTTCCCGCTAGTCTTTCAAGCATATGATCCATGAATGGGAGTGGAAAATGATCCTTTCTGGTGGCTTTGTTTAACTTACGATAGTCAATACAAACACGCCAACCGGTGACAGTTCTAGTTGGAACTAGCTCATTTCGCTCATTAGTTACAACCGTCATTCCTCCTTTCTTTGGAACACAGTGAACAGGGCTTACCCAAGGACTATCCTCAATTGGGTAAATGATTCCAGCATCAAGAAGTTTAATGATTTCCTTTTTAACAACTTCTTTCATGTTGGGATTGAGTCTACGTTGACGTTCAACCACAGGTTTAATCCCTTCTTCAAAATTGATTTTGTGTTTGCAAAAATTAGGACTAATTCCTGGGATATCGGATGTTTTCCAAGCAAAAGCTTGTTTGTGATTTTTGAGTATGGAAACTAAACTTTCTTTCTCATCATCCTCGAGCAATGAAGATATGACTACTGAAAGAAGTGAGTTCTCCTCCAGATAAGCATATTCAAGATGATTTGGGAGAGGTTTGAGTTCGAGATCCGTGGGTGGTTCTTCGATAGAGGATTTTATTCGCATTTTTTCATTGAAAGTGATTTCCTCAAAATTTTCTTCCTCTTCCTCTATTTCTTCTTCTTCTGAGTTATCTTCTTCAAATTCTACTTTCATGAAATCATCAAATTCTTTGTCAAAATCTGTTTCATTGATTTTTTCAGAAGTAGTCATGAATGGATCGGATTCGTTCAGTAATGCATCTAATTCCTCATCAGTGACTTCATCAATAACATCGACGTTAAAACAAGTGTCATCACTAGAATGTGGGTAGCGCATTGCTTTATCGATAAGAAAAGTGATTCGATCTTCCCCAACTCCAAGGTTGAGTTCTTTTCCTTTAACTTTGATGATTGCGTCGGTGGTGTTTAGGAAAGGTCTTCCTAAAATGAGTGGGACTTTACTATCTTCTTCCATTTCCAAAATTACAAAGTCCACGGGAAATATGAATTTACCGACTTGAACAAGCATATTCTCAGCAATTCCCACAGGATATTGATAGGAATGATTTGCCAATCGAATGCTCATTTTTGTTGGTTTCAGGCTGTTGTTGCACAACTTGGAATAGAGTGAATAAGGCATCAAATTGATACTTGCGCCAAGATCGGCTAAAGCATCACATTTAACGTTATTCCCGAAAGTACATGGAATAAGAAAGCTCCCAGGATCTCCGAGTTTTGGTGGAATTTTGTTTTGAACTATGGTTGAGCATTCTTCGTTAAGAAAAGTTGTTGATATTTGCTCAAGCTTGCTTTTGTTATTAAGAAGTTCTTTCAAAAATTTCCCGTAATTGGGCATTCCGGCTATAACATCAACGAGAGGAACATTGAGTCTAACCTCTTTGATTATTTCGATAAACTTCTTATAACGTTCTTCCATCTTCTCTTTCTTTAGGCGTTGAGGATAAGGAATTTTCGGTGTATACGCCTTGACGGGTGGAATGTCTTTCTTTTTGGTGGTTTGAGTTGTGTTTGGTTCTTCGTTTTCATCCTCACTATCAACGGTGATAGAAGTATTAGGATTAGGTGGTGGATCGTACGAGAGACCACTTCTTGTGAAAACAGCATTGATGTGTTCATTTCTTGTTTGAGGTGGACGGTACGTCTTATCATTTGATGGTTTTGGATTGGATTGAGTGTTACTTGGCAATGAACCAGATGGTCTAGAGGAATGTTGGTCAGAAAGTCTGCCAAGCTTGTTTTCAAGATCTTGGATAGATGCTTGATGATTTTTCTGTCCTTGCTCAACTTTGGCTTTAAGATTGAAAAATTGATTTTTGATAAAATCATTTGCGGATTTTTGACCAGCCACGAATTCTCTCATGGTTTTTTCGAATTCGGTTTCTTCTGTCTTTTTGTCGGAAGTTTGGTGTGGTGGATCGTCAGTTCGTGGTTGAGAATCACGGTTGTCATCCCTTGGTCGGCGATCTTGCCAATTTCCAGAATTTCGACCGTAATAGTTACTACGATATCCTCCTCCACGGTATCCTCCTTGAACGTAATTTGCTTCTCCTTCTTTTGGTCCACCCATAGGTTTATCGTCGCACTCGGACGATGGGTGATTTCCTCCACAATTGTTGCATCCATCTCGCATTTCTTTCATTTCATCTTTGATATCCTTGTATTGCGAGTTGATTTGTGATGTTAATGCTTCCATCTTCTCCATGAGTTTTGAGGTATCGGTGTTTTCGACAAAAGCAACGGTTTTTCGGAGAGGTTTGGTTTTGGAATCTTTGGACCAATCAAGTTTGAGAAGTACTCGATCTTCGAGCAATTGATGTGCATCGTTGGGAGTTTTATAGAGAAAAATTCCTCCAGCATCAAGGATGCCTTGAGAGATTTCATCCAGTCCATGGTAAAAGATTTGGATAATGGTTCCTTTTGATAATCCATGTCCATGACAACTACGAAGCAAATCTTTCATTCGAAGCCAAGCTTCGACAAGTGATTCGTTTGGGTTTTGGTTGAAAGCACGAATTTCTCCCATTAATCGATCAAACATGGCAGGTGTAAAGAATCGGCTCACAAAAGCTTGCCTCATCTCCTCCCAAGTATTGATGATTCCTGGGGTTAATTCATTGTACCATACTTTAGCATCTCCGGCGAGTGATGATGGAAAAAGTTTGAGTTTGATGGCATTGACATCGGTGTCGCCATAACGAAACATTCCGCAAATTTCGATGAATTCGGCAATGTGCTTATGCGGATCGGCCCGCGCACGGCCATCGAATTGTCGGTCTTTGATCATAGAAAGGTGATGTCCCTTCACGGTGAAGTTGTCACCAAGGTTAATAGCAACAATAGCACTTTCGGGTGTTGGTGCTACGGTTCGGTTGGTTCCCCACATGGGTTGATCGTCCGCCATGGGAAAAGGTAAATTGGTGAAAGGATTGTAAACAACTTTGGCTTCAATGAGGTTATCAAATGGTGGGTTTGGTACTCTTGGTACACGATTTTCCAATGGTATGAAACGTGTTCTCCTTCTTCTTCGAATCAAACGTTCGGGGTTGGTAAGAGGTGTAATTGGTTCTATTCCCGCTGCTCGAGTGTTCATACAATGTCCTAGAGAATCCAGGCAATATCTAAACACACGGACAAACAACGAAAACGGTTTATATGGAACAGAGGAAGGTAACCGGATCGGTTGCGGGATGCGACCAATCGGTTAGACCTGTTGAATGAGGGTAAACTCGTAACCGATTCGGTTGAGGGGCAACCGGATCCGGTTAAGGTTTCTGTGAAATTTTTTTTTTTTTTTTTTTTTAAATCGGCTGAGGGAAATTCAAGAACTTGTTGAAACACAATCAAATCCCCGGCAACGGCGCCAAAAACTTGATGTGCCCGGTAGGTGCAAGTTTTAAATTTATAAAAGGTGAATTACCAATATTACCAATAACACATACGAGCAAGTATAATCGTCCGTTATAGCAAGATTATGAAGGTAAGTCGGGATCGTTCGCAGGGATTTGAGTGAATCTAAGCACAAGTTTGAATTAACGGAGTCTATCAAAAACATATAACAAAGCAAATAGATATAATAAAATTCAGATGATTAAAAACTACACTTGCTTAAACTAGTATCATATCATAGATTAATGTGATTGTATTAACTACTAAACATGTTGGTTGTGATAATTAGTTGAAAACTAATCTATTGTTCTTACAAGTTAAACCTTCGTCAAGATTTTAGTTCATAAAAACAAGCTTTAAGTTTAACCAATCAATTCAAGATCAATTCAAGTTTCATAAGTCTACATACATAAACTTAAACACAAAAACATCCACTTGTTCATCAAATTGCTTAAGAAATGGTCAATACAAAAGGTACCCGATCATAGACAAAAGGCTACAATTGCTTTTCAACAACTAATCTTACGACCATTTAGATGTTTCCAACCAATCCAATTTGATAATCAAAAAGCGTTTCTATTACAACCACACCTTAGTTCCTTTGTATAATCAAGAATAATGGGTAAAAACAATCATCCATAGACAAAATGATTATGACTAGTTGAATAATACGAAGTTCTTTCGACCCCAACGATAATTACCAATTAGCCAAACTTGATTAACAAATGTCACTATGAAACTTTAGCACAATTGGATCTTAGAATCAACTTGAAATTGAATTAAAACATGTTAACACAATCACTAACTAACTAATCATATAATACTCAACATCATTTAAGCAAGTGTATAAAGAAACTAGCCACTCATAGCAAACATGAACATAAACTCATAACTTTGATCATTAGAAAACATGATTAAAAGTCTTACAATGCTTGGAATAAGATTACAAATGATGAAGTAATGATTCCCAAAGGATCGTGGTGGACTTCTTAGTGTTTTGGCTTCCAAAGGTGGAACTTCTGGAACTCCAAACTTCTCTGGATTTCTAAGGACGAATTTCAGGAGGTTAAGGCTTGGTTTGATGAGTAGAGAGCTTTGTAATTGAAGTGTGTCTAATATGCTCACAATTAGCCTCTATTTATACTAATTCCAAGGCCTAGGGTGTTAAATGCTTGACTTGGCCTCCAAGGAGTAAGGAAGGGACTAGAATACACCAAGAGAAGGACCTAGAATCGTTTGGATGCAAAGGGGAAGCTTAGTGATGAAGATTTGACAACTGCAGCTTCTCCAACCGGATCGGTCATACGACCAACCGATCCGGTTGGTCTTCAATAATAACACACCGACCGATCCGGTTGCGGGTTGCGACCGATCGGTCGGTTATGGCAACAACATTAATTCCGACCAAATGCCAACCGATCCGGCTGAAGGTGTAACCGGATCCGGTTGGATCTTCTGAGATATGAAACTTGATCTTTCTCTCTTCACTCTGACTTGTAGAACTTGGTTCTTCAATCACTAAGGTCTTCAAAGGTACTTGGGATTTAGCTTTACTGAGACGGGAATCTTCGATTAACTGCATATTTCCACATTTTCCTCCATTTCCCTGCACTTGGTTATAAATACTAGACAAACATCTCTAGATACGATTAAGTACTAAAATCACACAAATATAACCAAATAACAGATATAAAAGTACACACAATGCTACTAAAAACATGCACAATCTGAGTGTTATCACTATTCTAGGACATCATCTGACTTTTAGGACTTAGTATCATTTTTCTCACAACATATTGAAAGGAAACCTTGACAAATAAATAGTTAGATTACCCAAGGTAAGTGTTCTTAGTCTAACCATCATTAAGCACCATTACTTGTTATGGTTGAGGATTTGAGATATCCAACAGCTATAAACTTCAAAGTTAAGTCAAAACCTCGAAATCCATCACTTAAAACCTTACAAAGGCATGATGACTTCACTTAGAACCTGTCTGATAGCCGGATCCCTGGTCTATAACCAGGCGGATCCCTACTGAGAGGGATCCGCGGGATCCGTACATACAGAAAGAATAAGGATTAGCCTCCTTAATTCAAATTCAAGTTACCTTTTTCTCTAACCACCTTTAAGCATTCATTAATTACCCTCCTAGAGCTGATCAAAATCTCAAGAGCATGCTTAATCCTCTAAGTGGTCAAGGATTTAATTTCCTATTTCAAATTTTCCTTTATAACCAAAAAAACCTTAGGACTAAGTCACCACTCTTAAATCACATCTCAAAAATCAGAAATTAGAAGCTCACATTAGCACCTTCATCACCATGACTAAAGCCCTTAGCAACAACTCCTCTAACATAGGATCATCCAAAAGAAAGGGACAAATGATTCATGAAATTTCATCCACCGAAACATCTCCTATTAGAGATAATGACTCTAGAATCCAACCTCATCTAACCCATCCAACAAAAGCTAAGAGAACCGCAAGGATAAGCATCAAATCTTTCCAACTAGAAAAGGGATCATCTAGTTCCAAACCTAACATTGATAGTTCTAGCAAGCCATCAAAACCTTCATTCATTGAGAATGGACTACACTCATTGAATGAGCCTCTTCCGCATCCAAACATATACTCATTGTTTCATTCATCACCAAGAACCTCCCATTCACCAACCTTTTCATTGAATCGGGAACCACCTACAACACCAACTAGCCCTTCATGGGAGACAAAGAACAACCTTGATCATATGGAAGAATTTCCATTACCACCCTCATTTTTAGAACCTCTCCCTACTTCTCAATATGAAGACCCTCAAACACACATTGAGCCCCCTCAAAACACCCTTTCTCCTTCGGGGCCAAACCAAGACAATATTTGCCCAAATTGTCTGAAAACTCAAGGACTTGTTCAAGAAGTACGAAATGAGATACATTTCATGTTCAATCATCTTCTTGCAAAGTTGGATCAATTCAACAAGTCCACCCATCCCTAGATTTAAGCACATTGTCACATTCTAAATCCCGAAATGAGATTAGTATTAGTAGTACTTATATGGCTAAAGTTCATTCTCTTAGTTTTTAGAGATTTGGTTGTGTATCTCTTGTTTTATTGAATGAATACTTACATGCTATGATTATTATGTGTGTTGTGCTTTGATCCGCTCCAAACCGTCAAGTTTAATCACTCAAACCGGCCACTTGTGAATGGCCGACCGTAACAAACTTAAAACGGCTCAGGAGCAAACTCAATGAAGATCTGGGGAGTATAGTGTTTCCCCGGGTCGTTATGTCCCAGCGAGCTATGCAATGGATCACCAAACGTATAGTGATCGAGAGATTTGAACGGAAAAGGAGATTTGATATGATTATAACTACAGAAAAAGCCAACAAATTACAGAGGCTTAAATGCAAATTAAAGGAAATTAAAAAGATAAGAAATATTAAATAAACGCTATCACTATATTTAAAATGATGTTTTTGTTTTTTTATGTTTTAATAAAACTGAAATAAAAACTACGTAACGTACAAATGAAAACGTGAAACTTACACAATATTAATCCTAAAAATATGAAAATGATATTTTTACAAACCTAATGATAAAAGAAAATTTTTAGAAAAATAAAATTATTTTTACAACTATTTAATTAATTATTATTAATTAAAAACTATTTTTAACTATTTAATATTAGCCTAAAATACAAGAAAATAGGAAATAAAGCTAGAAAAATAAAATTAAGACTTAGAAAAATCTAAAATATCAAAATAGAATTTTCAAAACTATTTTTATATTTTTCTGATTATTTTTGTATTTTCTAGGAATTAAAAACTATTAAAAACTAATTAAATTATTTAAAAATACAAATTTAACTAAGAAAAATCTAGAAAAATATTTTTTTGTCTTTTTATATTTATCTTAACTTAAGAAAAATGAAAAATTATTTTTTTGAAACTTTTCTTAATTTTTTGTATTAAATGCTAATTAAAAAGTACTAAAAACTGAATTAAATCAAGAAAAATAGCAAACAGGACAGGAAAAATATGAAAAATTCAAGATAACTCTAAAATAATATAAGGAATCTAGGAAAAATAGAAAAACAAGTGCTTGTGTAAAGGAAATAGAAGCTGCAGTGGAAACTGCTTATAAAATAAGCACTTGAATAAGCTAAAAGAACCAAATGACTTCCAAACTGATACAGAAGCTAAAATAGACTAAAATCACTTAAAACCAACTTATCTCAACTGCTCTTAACCACTGAAACTCAAGTTGCTATGATTTGGCTTATTTGAGTTTAAGCACAAAAACAGATTCTGAGACCTACTTTGAGCCTATGAATAAGCTATCAAATAAGCTGAGATTCAAAAACCAAAAATGGGGACCTAAACTAGACCTGGCTAACTATGTTTAAACCAAAAATCAGACCTTGCCAAGCTCAAATGAGCTCTGTGCAATCCAAGCAAAACCCCTGTGCAGACTCAGTCAATACTGAGTCAGTTGCACAGGGCATCTAAGGCCATGTTGACAAGCCTTTTTGGGGCTTCTAAAAATTTGATAAAAATCTGAAAAAATGCTAATAAGAAATAGGACCAGCTGAAGTTATTGAATCCACAATTTGACATGATTTGGCCCAGAAATGAGTCCAAGAAAAATCTCTCTAGCTAGGCTCAAAACAGATTTTTCATGGTTTTGACTTATTTTTGACAGAATTGAAAATTGACTTTTGTGAACTTAACAACTAATTTAAAGGACTTAGATTAATGTTAATGGATGAAATGAACTTAATGCAAGCAATGTTTATGGAATTTAAACACAAAACAAGATTTTGAGTTGCAAAAACTTCAACAGTTAACAGATTCAGGAATGATGAAATTTTGACTTTGGAGCTTAAAAGGCACAAGGTATGACTAGAATGAGTCAAATAGAACTAGACAAGCATGAAACAACAGGTTTCAAACAATAAACTACTCTCAAACACAGAATTGCTTACTGATCCAAACACCTTTATATATAACTGATATGCAAATAAAAATGGGCTAGCTACTGATCCAGCTTAAGATATTGATCAAACTAAGTTTACATGACCATAATACCACTATATTAACAGGTTAAAACTAGTGGTGACCACAGATACACAGACAAGCATAAACTGCAAATTGACTTGAAAATGAAAAGTGAAACAGATACTCACAACTGTCCAGCTGTTGTTGCAGGCTAAACCAAACCCAATCCTACTCTTATCTAATCTATTTAAACCCAAATCAACCTCTGAATCCACCCATATCATCACCAAACTGCTTGAACCAAAGTTTCACTGCCCAATTGACTTTCTTTGACCAAGTACCAAAATTACTTAAACCTTGAATGTAAGCTTATACAAAGCTATCTTAAGCTTATACAAGCTTGTTTGAGATTAAATACAAGCTATTGAAAGCTTAAACATAAGAATTTGAGAATGAAATTTGCAACAGTAACCTGAAACATGAAACTTACATAAAAAACTTGGATTGATACTCAAAATGAATTATAATAGACTTAACAACTTTAGTTTAGTACAAGGAAGATTTAAACTACAAATCAGAACTTAATTAAAACATAAAACTTAAAAACGACATACAAAGAAAAATTAAAACTAACTAACACTTTTCTTCTTGCATTCTCTTGCTCTTTTATACCCAACTTTGCTTTCTCTCTCTTTCTGAGCAGTTCCCACCTATCTTTAGGGCCATTGGATGACTTGAAGCTGATCCCAGCCTTTGATTGCATTTTGGCGGGAAATAGGTTATTAGCAGTTGGGTTGAGATTGAGTGTTAGGAGGGAAGCATTTAATGTTATTTTGGATTGTTATGTTTGGAGGGAACAAGTTGAGTGGGATGAGCTGGGGGGATAAGGTGGAGATGGAGTGTTGCAGGCTCTTTGGCAGGGAAGAAGAAAAAGGCGCCAAGTTGGGTGGTTTGACTATTTGGTTTGACCGGGTATTAATATAAAAAGGGGGGTCCAAAAGGGTTAAGTGGCAGGGTCAAAAAGGGCATGGCAGGGGTCCATGGGTTTATTGACAAGTCCAAAATGGGTTTAAAAGGCTTATATGGCAAGGACTTGTTATGTAATTTCTGAAAAATCAAGGGCCAAGGCTGCCAATTAAGCAAAGTTGCTCTAAAGGACCAAAAGTGACAAGCTTCCATAATACAAGGACCAAACTTGACATTTTCAATTTTCCAGGGGCCATTTTTGCCAATTTTGAAACTTGGAGGACCAAACTTGTAATTTTCTCAAACTTTTGATATTTTTCACCAAAGGACTAATTTTGACAAGTTATGATATTAAAAGGACCTTTGGTGATTTTTCTTTTGAAATTAGGATTCAGGGACTATTTCTGACAATTTTAGAAACTTGGGGGACTGAAACTGCCAATTATGCAAACTTTGCTCATTTTTCATCTGATTTTAAACATTTTGCATCTGAAACATATAAAATGTTATTTTGGAATATTTTCAGTATTTTGATGCATTTCTGAGCATTTTTAGACGTTTTGTAGTTCAGATTGACCCAAAAATGATGAGTATTTACACACTCATCAATCCCCCACACTAAACTATTGCTAGTCCCTAGCAATCTTTTGAGAAAAACTTAATGGATTTGAATCTCTTTACCAAAAGCCATTACTTCTGGAGTAGCCGAATGTTTCAGTTCAAGTAAGAACCATGGTACACCGATAACCATGTGATTTTGAGCAAACCACCAGCTTTCAACGGTTTTGATTTGTCTTTACCAGAAGCCGTTTGCTTCTGGACTAGCCAACTCTTAGATAAATTATCAATATTATCTTTGGTGAGCTGATTACCAATTATGGTTTTTCCACTGCCTTTACCACAAGCCATAAACTTGCGGGCTAGCCAACTCTTCACTAATTAAAGATATGGTGAGCTGAATACCATACAATTTTGGGCAAATTGCAAGCCGTCAACGGATTTGAGATATCTTTACCAAGAGCCGTTTGCTCCTGGATTAGCCAATCCTTTTGTTTATTAGACATGGCGGACTGATAACCAAATGAGTAAGTGCAAAAACACTTACTCCAAAAAAAAATTTTTGGCCAAAAACGGGGGAATTAGGCGGTATAATTATATGATAAAATTCGTGAGAATCCCCCCCCCCGCACTTAGAAATGAATATTGCCCTCAATATTCAAAGTACCGGCGGTTATGCCGAAACATAGAACGTAAAAGGGAAATACTACGGCCATTATTTAAATGATTTTTTTTTTTTTTTTTTTTTTTTTTTTTTATATAAAAACTTATATATAGATAACATGTGAGGCAACTCCCCCACACTAGGGTGGAACACATGGGTGAAAACCCATGTTTAGCTACTGTTTTTGATTACCGAGTCGCTAGCTTGACTCGACCCCGAATTCATTGGTTCATGGGGAAGCAAAGTGGAAGAGACAATCTCCATCGGACTTTCATTCAAAATGTTTGGATAAACATTGAAGTATGTGAAAGTTCCACACCGATGAGATATACATAGAACCGGCTCAAAAATGATAAATGAAAATGCCGGGGTCAAAGATAGTGTCTTCATTCCCGAAGGAGTGAAGATGAAGAGAAATCACAAGATATTTGAGGAAAGGAAGAAAGATTTTGATAACAATCAAGATCCATTCTTCATCCTCAAATGTAAACATATCGGGAGGAAGGGTGAGGGTAGTATCATTAATAAGCAAACTCGTATGATAGAGTACACCTTCCTCCGAGCTAATATCATCCTCAAGATCAAAATAGAAATGATCATGTTCCGGAGGAGATATGTCATGAGAGAGTTCACCGGAGAACTCTTCATGAAGAGAATCATTCACATGAAGTGAAATTGTGAACTCTTGTTCCATTGTGGGCTCATCACTATCCTCGGTCTGAGTATCAAAGAGTGGATTCTCAGAAATTAAAGTGAATTCAGAGTCGAATTCAAATAGAGGATTGGTGAAAGTAGCTTTGAATGTTTCGGGAACAAAGTGATCAACATTCTCTATTGGACTGTTAGGGTGAGAAGTGAGTGAACGATCATTATCAATGAGACTTTCAGTCTCTCCCAGATCGGCTTCGAAATCAAAGAGTGGATTGATGTGAGTGAGTTCATCGGAGAACTCCTCAAGAAGATGATCAGCATCAGATTGTGGAAGTGATGCCTCAACATACTCGATGTTTCTATAGGAAGTACAATCGTCGCTAACATCGGAGAAAGTTTCCAAATGATCATTTGAACACTCAATAGGGGAAAGAGAATCACACGTATGATCAGAAGTTCCCTGTGACTCTCTCGGGATTGGGACAAGGTTCTCAACACTAGACTTTATGAATTCGTCCGATTCCTTTTCAGGAATAGTGTCAAGAAGCTCATCCCCCATGTTCAGAGAGTGAGTGGGAATATCGGGTGTGATAGCAGTTGTCTGAGAATGAGTCTCAACTGCTGGGATATCAACTGATGAACTCGATGAATCTTTATAGAATTGAAGGATATCAAGTGTATCCTCATCATCACTGTCATCAGGAATGAAACGAAATTGAGAGCTAGATCTGGCTGCTTTTTCTTTTGCAATTGATTCCCTAATAGATTTTTCAAACGCAATTTGGGAATTTAATTTAGCAGCCTGATCTTCAGCTAACAATTCTTCCATGGATTTTGGATTATCTTGGGAATGTTTACATTCCTTCAAATCTTTCACTAAATCCAAAAGATCAAGGAGAAGATTTTGAGGAAGTGGATCAGGCTGAGGTGGTGCCTGATTCATTTGGTACTGTAGAGGTTGGTCATGATACGAAGAGTCGTAATTGTTACAAGGAAATGGATTCCTTGTTTGACAATCAGAGCTAAAGTGAGGACCTCCACAATACTCACAACAGTAAAACTGATGTGGCTGTGAGTCACATGTGTTGTAGTCATAATTGTTATCAGGAACCTGCTCAAAGACAAGCGTGTTTCCCAATGGACAATCAGAACTGGAGTGTGAACCACCACAGTACTCACAACAGTAAAACTGCTGAGTCTCACAGTGTGGTAGCTGATGGAATAAATCAGTTGTGTTATGGTAAGAATAGGGATCTTGGTTATAGACAGACCCGTTTCCTGACTCCACCATGCCACAACTGGGGCAATTGCCACCATTATAAGGACCACCACACCATTGACAACCAAGAGGGTGATGATAAGACATAGAAAGAATCAAATGTTTTCAGAGGGGTAGGGATGAAGAATCAAAGATGTGAGAGGGTAAAGATGGATATTTTTGGTATTTTTGAAAAACATGATGTAGAAACAAAGAATGAAAATCTTTTTGGGTTTTTGATTTTTATAAGAAAATATAAATACATACAGATGGTATGAACAATGAGTGAGTATCCAAATCACTAATCTGCTAAACGGAAGATAATCAGCACAGCTCCCCGGCAGCGGCGCCAAAAATTTGATCCGCTCCAAACCGTCAAGTTTAATCACTCAAACCGGCCACTTGTGAATGGCCGACCGTAACAAACTTAAAACGGCTCAGGAGCAAACTCAATGAAGATCTGGGGAGTATAGTGTTTCCCCGGGTCGTTATGTCCCAGCGAGCTATGCAATGGATCACCAAACGTATAGTGATCGAGAGATTTGAACGGAAAAGGAGATTTGATATGATTATAACTACAGAAAAAGCCAACAAATTACAGAGGCTTAAATGCAAATTAAAGGAAATTAAAAAGATAAGAAATATTAAATAAACGCTATCACTATATTTAAAATGATGTTTTTGTTTTTTTATGTTTTAATAAAACTGAAATAAAAACTACCTAACGTACAAATGAAAACGTGAAACTTACACAATATTAATCCTAAAAATATGAAAATGATATTTTTACAAACCTAATGATAAAAGAAAATTTTTAGAAAAAGAAAATTATTTTTACAACTATTTAATTAATTATTATTAATTAAAAACTATTTTTAACTATTTAATATTAGCCTAAAATACAAGAAAATAGGAAATAAAGCTAGAAAAATAAAATTAAGACTTAGAAAAATCTAAAATATCAAAATAGAATTTTCAAAACTATTTTTATATTTTTCTGATTATTTTTGTATTTACTAGGAATTAAAAACTATTAAAAACTAATTAAATTATTTAAAAATACAAATTTAACTAAGAAAAATCTAGAAAAATATTTTTTTGTCTTTTTATATTTATCTTAACTTAATAAAAATGAAAAATTATTTTTTTTGAAACTTTTCTTAATTTTTTGTATTAAATGCTAATTAAAAAGTACTAAAAACTGAATTAAATCAAGAAAAATAGCAAACAGGACAGGAAAAATATGAAAAATTCAAGATAACTCTAAAATAATATAAGGAATCTAGGAAAAATAGAAAAACAAGTGCTTGTGTAAAGGAAATAGAAGCTGCAGTGGAAACTGCTTATAAAATAAGCACTTGAATAAGCTAAAAGAACCAAATGACTTCCAAACTGATACATAAGCTAAAATAGACTAAAAGCACTTAAAACCAACTTATCTCAACTGCTCTTAACCACTGAAACTCAAGTTGCTATGATTTGGCTTATTTGAGTTTAAGCACAAAAACAGATTCTGAGACCTACTTTGAGCCTATGAATAAGCTATCAAATAAGCTGAGATTCAAAAACCAAAAATGGGGACCTAAACTAGACCTGGCTAACTATGTTTAAACCAAAAATCAGACCTTGCCAAGCTCAAATGAGCTCTGTGCAATCCAAGCAAAACCCCTGTGCAGACTCAGTCAATACTGAGTCAGTTGCACAGGGCATCTAAGGCCATGTTGACAAGCCTTTTTGGGGCTTCTAAAAATTTGATAAAAATCTGAAAAAATGCTAATAAGAAATAGGACCAGCTGAAGTTATTGAATCCACAATTTGACATGATTTGGCCCAGAAATGAGTCCAAGAAAAATCTCTCTAGCTATGCTCAAAACAGATTTTTCATGGTTTTGACTTATTTTTGACAGAATTGAAAATTGACTTTTGTGAACTTAACAACTAATTTAAAGGACTTAGATTAATGTTAATGGATGAAATGAACTTAATGCAAGCAATGTTTATGGAATTTAAACACAAAACAAGATTTTGAGTTGCAAAAACTTCAATAGTTAACAGATTAGGACAGGAATGATGAAATTTTGACTTTGGAGCTTAAAAGGCACAAGGTATGACTAGAATGAGTCAAATAGAACTAGACAAGCATGAAACAACAGGTTTCAAACAATAAACTACTCTCAAACACAGAATTGCTTACTGATCCAAACACCTTTATATATAACTGATATGCAAATAAAAATGGGCTAGCTACTGATCCAACTTAAGATATTGATCAAACTAAGTTTACATGACCATAATACCACTATATTAACAGGTTAAAACTAGTGGTGACCACAGATACACAGACAAGCATAAACTGCAAATTGACTTGAAAATGAAAAGTGAAACAGATACTCACAACTGTCCAGCTGTTGTTGCAGGCTAAACCAAACCCAATCCTACTCTTATCTAATCTATTTAAACCCAAATCAACCTCTGAATCCACCCATATCATCACCAAACTGCTTGAACCAAAGTTTCACTGCCCAATTGACTTTCTTTGACCAAGTACCAAAATTACTTAAACCTTGAATGTAAGCTTATACAAAGCTATCTTAAGCTTATACAAGCTTGTTTGAGATTAAATACAAGCTATTGAAAGCTTAAACATAAGAATTTGAGAATGAAATTTGCAACAGTAACCTGAAACATGAAACTTACATAAAAAACTTGGATTGATACTCAAAATGAATTATAATAGACTTAACAACTTTAGTTTAGTACAAGGAAGATTTAAACTACAAATCAGAACTTAATTAAAACATAAAACTTAAAAACGACATACAAAGAAAAATTAAAACTAACTAACACTTTTCTTCTTGCATTCTCTTGCTCTTTTATACCCAACTTTGCTTTCTCTCTCTTTCTGAGCAGTTCCCACCTATCTTTAGGGCCATTGGATGACTTGAAGCTGATCCCAGCCTTTGATTGCATTTTGGCGGGAAATAGGTTATTAGCAGTTGGGTTGAGATTGAGTGTTAGGAGGGAAGCATTTAATGTTATTTTGGATTGTTATGTTTGGAGGGAACAAGTTGAGTGGGATGAGCTGGGGGGATAAGGTGGAGATGGAGTGTTGCAGGCTCTTTGGCAGGGAAGAAGAAAAAGGCGCCAAGTTGGGTGGTTTGACTATTTGGTTTGACCGGGTATTAATATAAAAAGGGGGGTCCAAAAGGGTTAAGTGGCAGGGTCAAAAAGGGCATGGCAGGGGTCCATGGGTTTATTGACAAGTCCAAAATGGGTTTAAAAGGCTTATATGGCAAGGACTTGTTATGTAATTTCTGAAAAATCAAGGGCCAAGGCTGCCAATTAAGCAAAGTTGCTCTAAAGGACCAAAAGTGACAAGCTTCCATAATACAAGGACCAAACTTGACATTTTCAATTTTCCAGGGGCCATTTTTGCCAATTTTGAAACTTGGAGGACCAAACTTGTAATTTTCTCAAACTTTTGATATTTTTCACCAAAGGACTAATTTTGACAAGTTATGATATTAAAAGGACCTTTGGTGATTTTTCTTTTGAAATTAGGATTCAGGGACTATTTCTGACAATTTTAGAAACTTGGGGGACTGAAACTGCCAATTATGCAAACTTTGCTCATTTTTCATCTGATTTTAAACATTTTGCATCTGAAACATATAAAATATAATTTTGGAATATTTTCAGTATTTTGATGCATTTCTGAGCATTTTTAGACGTTTTGTAGTTCAGATTGACCCAAAAATGATGAGTATTTACACACTCATCATGCTTGTTATATTGTACATATTTCTCATTCTCTTCAATAGCACCCCTTGATATTTCTTCACTACTGAAGAAACTGTAACAGATAGCCGGATCCCTTCCAGATAACTAGACTGATCCCTCCTTGAAGGGAACCGTGGGATCCGTGGTACAGGAGCACAAATTTCTACTAACTTGAGTCTCGTTTGCATGAAATTTATGCACTATACTCTTGTTTTTCTAACCTTTACTTTGTAGATTTTCAAAATAACACATGAAGATTTTGACACCATAAAAGCTAGGGGGAGCTTTGTGTCAAACAATATTGCAAAATCATTTGCAACTTAATCCAATTTTGGATTACACTTCATGATACCCCATTGCAACTTTGAAATATTCGAGGGGGAGCACGTTTTCGTCACTTAGACGAACCATTTGCAAACTTAATTGCAAACACAAGTAGCTTATTTTACATTATGTCCTTGACGCCCTTTTTCAAAGGGATGGACTCGTCAAGGGGGAGTTAAGACGAGTACCATTCCCGTCACTTGCTCTCGTTACATCTTTTATAATTTTTCTTATAAAAATTGTGTTAGTTTCTTTTAACACTTTTTGTTTCGACAAAAAGGGGGAGAAGAAAGTAAAAACTACAAATTCAAACGTTTACGAATTTTAGCTTTTCCTTAAAATAATTTTATGTTTTGTCATCAACAAAAAGGGGGATATTGTTAATACAAATAAGCCGTAAAAACGTTTATTTATATTTTACGATCTTCTAATGTTTTGTCGATAACAAAAGTAAAATCATATTAACGAAACAAATAAAATACGTAAATGGTTTGAACTAATAGTTTTCTAACATATTCACATTTTCACATAAAACACTAAAACAAGTATAAGTGATTTTATGATCTAGATATATATATGTACAACAACTAGTGTTTACATATTGGGTTAGCATATACTTAAACTAAGTATACTAAAATGGGTAAAAGCATGTAAATACTAAAATAAGGTAAAAACATGTAAATACTAAAATGGGTAGAAACTAGCAAATGGTATTAAACCATAACCCATGGTTTTATATATACCACTTATCTAAGTTCATTGTATCTAGAAAGAAAACCATGGATCAACCCATAACCCATGACCCATGACCCATAACCAAAAATACCCATGGGCAAAGAGGAGCGTTCCACGGATCCCTAGCTTTGTGCTAGCCGGATCCCAAGTGGAAGGGATCCGTGGGATCCGGGGAAACAGTAGAGAATTTTCTCTATAAATAGAGAGCCATTTCTTCCTTACTAATCATCCCTTTACACACATACTTCCCCCAAGTATTCTAACCCTCTAACCTCGGATCCAAGAGATCTATGTAGCTTTTCTCTTTTGTTTTTGTGTGATCTTGTAGGTTCCTCTTAAAGGAAAGATCACCACATCTTGAAGACGTGCAAGCTCAAGTCCATGAGTTGCCATGCTTCGTCATCATCAAGACAACGAAGGTTCTCTTGTTGATAGTTCTTCCTTTCTCCATAGATGTTGGGTTGAAGGCATTAGGGAAGAATGCCGAAAGTGTCAAGATGAAAGCATTAGTGAAAGGTGCTCATCATCCGCGTCAAAGCATTAGTGAAGAATGCTTAATGTGTCAAGACGAAGGCATTAGTGAAGGGTGCCAAGCGTTGTGTCAAAGGCATTAGTGAAGGATGCCGAAGAATCAAATCAAGTAGCATTTGGGAAGAATGCTTAGGTCATATAATCGATGAGGTGCATCGTTATACATATAAGTGTTTATTTATTCACAAGGATGGTGATATCCTTGATGGTGTTGTAACAAGGAGTAGATCTCCTTGATAATAGGTGTTGTGCCGTGAAGGGTAGTAGTTCCTCCATAATGGAACTAGGTGCTTAGCCTAGTACCTAATAAAGGGTAGGCGACGTTGTGATAGGATTAGTTCTCCTAAGGTGTGAAAGAACTCGGTGGTTAGCCTAGCACCGTATAAAGGGTAGGCGACGTAGTGTTAGGTGTGGTTCGCCTTGGTGAAAGAACTCGGTATTTAGCTTTGTACCGGAAAAAGGTTAAGCGACGTTGTGAAGGCTTCTCCGCCATAAGGAGATTTGGTGTAGTGCTTACGAACTCTCGAGTAGGTGACTCGGGGAGTGGAGTAGGGCAAGGAAGGTGTCCTTGTAGCCGAACCACTATAAATAAATTGTGTCGTGGTGATGTGCTTCTTACTCTTTATATTTCATTATATGTTTATATATCTATCTATCAACGTCCAACATAAACAACCAAATAGATTGACATAAGTCGATCTAAATATTTAAAAGGAAGTTTTAAATTGGTAAAACTATTCAACCCCCCCTTCTAGTTTTCCACAGAATGGTTTTATATGGAGTATTTTTGCATTTAAGTTGTATGTTTTGTGTTTAAGTGGAATGTAGTTATTTGGTAAGAATGTTGTTCTTATAACAAAACTTTAAGCCTTATTTATATATATGTAGTTATTTGGTAAGAATGTTGTTCTTAAAGCTAAATATTTAAGCCTTATAAAAACATAGTACTTGTAAAAGGATTAGATCTAAATATAAATAGATTTAAACCACCAAATCTTCCAATAAAGTTTACTCCTATTAGTAAACAAAGATTAGGTTATTAAGGTTTTTAGATATAATAGATATTTAGTCTAATAAGCACTTAAAAAGCTAATAAGCACTTATAAAGCTAAATACTTTTAAACATAAAAGGATAACATTTTTTATGAAATAAAACTATTTTTAAGCTATTTAATAACTAGTTTAAAACGAAATAAGCACTTAATAAGCTATAGATAAGCTAACAAGCACTTATTTTGTAAAAGTAAAAATAAAGACTTTAAGTAACCATTTCATAAAGAAAATAACTTTGTTTATAAGATTGCTAAAGATTAAAAGTAAATAAAAGATGGTAAAGATTAAACTAAACAAGCATAAGATAAACAAGAGATAAGCAAATAATAAGCACTAAAAGTAAGACATAAGCAAAACTTAAGAAAAAGAAAGAGATTTACTTAAAAATTTGGTTGCCTAAATTTAACCAACAAGAGAATGTCATGTGTGGTTTCAATACATTCTACAGATAGCCTCCAATCCTCCAAAACCCTAGAATATATCTTTACTCAATACCGTTGCTTTTAATTTATAAAAGTAAAATAAAGACTTTAAGTAACCATTTCATACTTGTTTATAAGATTGTTAAAGATTAAAAGTAGAGAAAAGATGATAAAGATTAAACTAAACAAGCATAAGATAAATAAGAGATAAGCAAACAATAAGCACTAAAAATAAGGCACTAAGCAAAATTTAAGAAAAAGAAAAAGAAATAAAATGATTTTTAGGTTAAAGGTTTTAATTATGAGAGGTGTGGTATTTATAGAGATAAAATCACCAAAACCTTCCAAATCCAAATCCCTTAAACTTGGTTGACAAGCTAGAACTTTCTTTTCTTTCTTTGTCCTGGTCGACTTTTTTTTTTTGAACATTGTCCTACTCGACTAACCCACACATAAATATGAAATTTCATTTTTTGTATATACTTGTTACTAGTTATAATACCCGTGCATGCACGTGGTTTTTTCTAAACTTTTTAACACGTATTATTATATATGAAAACCAAACAATCTCACATGTTCCGAATTGTTTTACTTGTTGTTTCCTTTCGTGGACCTCCAATTCGCGACCAAGGAAACGACCTTTTCAGGTCAAATCATCATCCCATATAAGAAAGTGTCTTGATATAATAAGTTCTCTACAGTAACTAACTCAAAGATTTTCATCTAAAAGACTTGAATCTATAGTAATAGTGATTGTATCAACCGGCTGCTCTATTAATGTTCTATGCATGTGCTATATTTTTTTTAATACCTGCTTGGTGTAACCAATATATTGATATATTTATTAAAAGGACTATGAAGAGTATAAGTAACAAATGTACACTATCAAATCCAAGTGTAAAGAACACAACCACAAAGGGTCTTTGCACAGATGAACAACCCTGAAGATAAACCAGTAAAATGTGGATTCAGCTCGTTATACTTTTCTTTTGTACCATCTAAGAAAATTTTTGACATCCTTTCTCCTGGAAATAATAATTAACATAAATGAACTTCATAAAAGATACATATAACATGTATAATTGCATTGAAAGGTAAGCACCATACGTGTAATGTCTAATTTTATGTTTGAAGTACTAAACTTATTTTAGACCATCCAAACCATCAAACTTACATTAGTCTCTTTAACCATGATAAGCAGTTGATAAATCATTGTTTAAACCATATTGAGTTTTCTATATATATGGCGCTTTTACATTTTTTTATGACAGTTAATCATTTGGTTGCATACTTAAATGGGGCAAGCAACGATTACGTATCCCAAATATTTGTGTTTATATCTCAAACGGGTCACATAAAAAAATTAGCGAAAAGGGTCAAACAAATTTTAAGTTGCTTAAATTACTAATATGCACATCGTTACAACCTTTTAAATTGTTTTCATTTATAGTTGAGATGATTTTTATAATAAATTGTCTTTTGCTATCCTAAGTAACTCAATATTAATTTATAAAATATGCTTAAAGTGGGTAAAACTGTTAATGGTTAGCCCAATCCCTTGCGGTTCCACTTGTATTAAAAAATGACCCATTTGACCGCCTAACTTGCCACCTCTAATTTTCACCAAGAAAAAACCTTTACCATGATTCAATACCTATCCCATCTCCTGCTAAACTATAAAAACAAACAAAAAGCTATACTATACCATTGCATACTATTTTATATACATCTTGCTAAGTATCTTCTGCTATATCAGAAAATCCATAGTTTATGTGGAAAACTAGAAGGGGGGTTGAATAGTTTTACCAATTAAAACATCCTTTTAAACTATTTAGATCGACTTATGTCAATCTATTTGGTTGTGTGTGTTGGATGTTGATAAACAAGCATATAAAGATATGTAATGAAAAGATAAGAGTAAGAAGCACAAAACCACAACGCGAGTATTTATAGTGGTTCGGCTACAAGGACGCCTTCCTTGCCCTACTCCACTCCCCGAGTCACCTACTCGAGAGTTCGTAAACACTACACCAATCTCCTTATGGCGGAGAAGCCTTCACAACGTCGCCTACCCTTTTTCTGGTGCTAGGCTAACCACCGGGTTCTTTCACTCCAAGGTGAACCAAACCTACACAACGTCGCCTACCCTTTATAAGGTACTAGGCTAAGTACCTAGTTCTTTCACACCAAGGTGAAATACACCTTCACAACGTCACCTACCCTTTATTAGGTACTAGGCTAAGCACCTAGTTCCATTGCAATGGAGGAACTACTACCACACTACACCAACGACTAATCCCAAAGAAGATCTACTCCTTTACAACATCATTAAGGACATCAATATCCTTGGATCTAATGCTAGTCTATCTAGTACATAGAAACACATCATATCGAATGTACATCTAAGGCACCTTTCACTAATGCCTTTGATTAGATCTACAAGACACCTTTCACTAATGTCTTGTGTCTTCACTTCTAAGCACCTTTCACTAATGCTTCAAGTCTTGACTTTTAAGCACCTTTCGCTAATGCTTCTTGTCTTGACTTCTAAGCACCTACCACAAGTGCTTATGCTATAGACGATAGATACCTCACTAATATCTTCGTCTTGACACTTGAGACATCTTTCACTAATGTCTTCAACACTACACTTCTTTGAAGAAAGAAAGGAATCATCAACAAGAAGACTTTAGTAGCCTTGATGATGAGGAAGATTGGCAACTCATGGACTTGAGCTTGATCGACTTCAAAGGTGGTGATCTTGCCTTTAAGAGGAACCTAAAAGATCACACAAACACAAAACTACAAACATAGATCTCTTGGATCTAAGGTTAGTGAGATTTAACTCAGGGGAGAAAGTGTGTTAGAAAGGGGTGAGAAATAATGAAGAAATGGCTCACTATTTATAGAGGAAAAATCCTAATGTTCCCCGGATCCCACGGATCCCTTCCACAAGGGATCCATCTAGCGTTAAGCTAGGGATCCGTGAAACGCTCCTCTTTGCCGATGGGTATTTTGGTTATGGGTCATGGGTCATGGGTTGAACCATGGATCTTTGGCTAGATACAATGTATCTTTGAGTGCAATGCACTTAGTCACTTGGGTATGGGTTGATCCATGGGTTATGGATATCATCCATGTATGATATAAGCATGATGTCATGCAATGGGTTATGGGTCAAGATCCATGGGTTATGGACTTTGGGTGGTACCCAACTACATTCAATGTATTTGCCAAATGGGTTGTGATACTTAAGTTTCTACCTATTTATATTACCCAATATACTACATACTAGTTATGTGTATATTTTATCCAAATATGTAAACACTAGTTGTTGTACATATTTATTACTTAAATCATAAAATGACTTATACTTGTTTTAGTGTTTTATGTGAAAATGTGAATATGTTAGAAACTATTAGTTCAAACCATTTATGTATTTTATTTGTTTCATTAATATGATTTTACGTTTGTTATCGACAAAACATTAGAAGATCGTAAAATATAAATAAACGTTTTTACGGCTTATTTGTATTAACAATCTCCCCCTTTTTGTTGATGACAAGACATGAAATTATTTTAAGGAAAAGTTAAAATTCGTAAAAGTTTTGAATTTGTAGTTTTTACTTTCTTCTCCCCCTTTTGTCGAAACAAAAAGTGTTCGAAGGAAAGTAACACATCGTTTTAAGAAAAACATGTGAAAGAAGAAAAAGTAAAAATAAGTAGAGAGCAAGTAACGGGAAAGGATCTCGTCTTTTACTCCCCCTTGACGAGTCCATCCCTATGCAAGGGCGTCAAGTAAGTGATACTAATCTAGTTTGTTTGCATATAAGTTTGCAAAAGATTTCGTCTATGAGACGAGTGTGATCCCCCTTTATGATTGCAATTTTGCAAGGGGATGTCACGAAATGTAAACCTAGTATTGCAAGTAATTTGCAATGTCTTGCTTTGACAAAAAAGCTCCCCCTAGCTTTAGGATGTCAAAGTCTTCATGTGTAAATTGAATAACTACAAAACAAAGGTTAGAAAGCAAGTATAATTCACAATATCCTGCAAATGTGGTCCAAGTTAGTAGAAAATAGCTTTCTGTCTCACGGATCCCGCGGTTCCCTCCTAGTAGGGATCCGTCTAGGCAATTCTGAAGGATCCGTAGTAGCTGATTAATTTCAGCAACGGTGATATAACAAGTAATGTTATCACAAAAAATGAGATATGAATACAAGGTAATCATATGCTCAGAAAAATAACAAGTAGCATGTAATTCCATTTAATAAAACTAGAGTTATGATATACATGACTCTAAAAACCAAAAAAAAAAAATACATGACTAGGAATTTCTAAACCAACTATCGCTTGATACTAGGACACCACTAAAATCTTCTAGCTCAAGTTTTGTTTAGGTTTAATCTCGTCGAAATGTTCGAGGAGATGATAGAACATGAAACGTTGGTCTTCTCGTACTTCATGTATCAAACTTTCAAAATGTTGACAATGATAGCAATCTTTGTCATGGCTAGGTAGTGGTGGTGGAAGAAATGAAATGGCTTAATGCGAAGGATCAAGTGAAGCGGCTTGTGGAGCTTCAAACGATGGAGGGATTGGTGGAGGCGCACTTGAGAATGGCTCGACCAATAATGAAGGTGGTGGTAGAGAAGTGTCAACTTCCATATGGTCGGGTGGTTGACTTTGATGATTTCTCATAATCCAAATGGGATTATATGATGGAAACGGCGAAAAGGAAGCCGGAGCAAGTGTTGACTCAACACCTTGATTTTGAACCATTATTCCTCCTAATGAGGAGAATGTTGTCGGCGGAAGCGGATGAGACGGCCTAGGAGGCAAGTCCTCTAAATTGTAGAGGTGTGGTGATGAAAGTGGGGATGTAAATGAAATAGCTCTAGGAACTAATGGTGATGGTTTAGTGGAGATGATATTGTTTGGCCTAGGAGGTATGGTGGTGTTTGGCATTGGTAGTTTTGTGGGTACTATTCTTTTAGGAATTGGTTTGATTGGATGATGAAGGATCCTATCATTTTTTGGCTTGACCGGAGATGATTCGGTTGAAGAGATTTCGTGTATAACACGCGCCTTTTTCATGGGTGGTTCTTTGGTGGATAAGTTACTACTTGGGGTTTTCCTCATGATGAGATGATTTCAAGAGGTTGCAAGAGCTGAAAGTTAGGATGAGAGTGATGACTATGGAGGTTCTAACAAAGTGGTTTATAAACTAAGAGAATTGGCAAGTGCATTTAAGCCTTAAGCCACTAGGGTTCATTGGAATGTGATGATTAACATGCACAAGAGTCAACTTCAGAGGTTGTACTGATCTAGGAATTCATTTAAGATGAGATGGAGTGTTTGAGTTAGGAAGATGAGTTGAAATGATTGTTTTAGCAAGATTTGACATAACCTGCCATCCGGATCCCACGGTTCCTTCCTCAGAGGGATCCGTCTAGGCTAATCCTAGGGAACCGACTTTCAGCAGTTATGAAAGAGTGGAAATGATGTTTCTAAGATCTAAGACCTATATCATCTTGAGTGTTTCAGTCCTCCTAAGTGTTTTAAATGAAGGGGTGCTTGAGTACTTGAAGGTAATGAGTGATGTAGCTAATGATTGTTATTTATGGAAGGATTTGGAACTTTCAAGAGTACCAATGGATGAGCAAGGATGACACTAAAGATTTAGAGTGTCAATTGAAGCTAAATGATCCTAGAGATCAGGTTGTGTCTTAGGATAGTGCTTTGGAAAATATCCTAGAAGCTTTGAGATGGGAAAACTAGATTTTGATCAACTTTGATCAATTTTGAGGTGAGGATGATTTATGATCAATTTTGTCATAATCAAAAGATTTCTAAGACTAGATGTGAGGGATAAAAAAAAATGAAGTGTGAGTTTAAGAGCGGAAGAGTAACGGATTAAAATGAAATGGTAGATCTACAAGCGTTTTAGAGTGTGATCTAGGTGTGTGAGTAGAAAGGATCAACCTATCTTGATAAAGACTTAATTTGCCTTAAGACACTATGTTTAGCTTAGTGTGAGGTGTTCTAAGGATATCTTTGAAATATAATGCTTGCAATTGCATTTTCTGTTTGCCGAATCCCACGGTTCCCTAAGTGTAGGGATCCGTCTAGCACAATCTTTGGGATCCGCCTATCTGCTCAGCAGGACCTTTACTAAAGGTATGCAATGATCTTGATAATGCATTATATCTCAAGGGTAGTCTAAAAAGAGTTCTAATACTAAGATATCAAATGTAAGATGTTTTATTTCATGAAAAAAATTGAATTACATTGATAAAGCACGAGTACAAGAGAATTGATCCTATTTTGGAATACTACTAGGTTACTTGAGTGTTTTCGCTAGGAGTATCGTTATGTGATTGATGAGTGTTGATGGAATCAAGAATGAAGAAAGTCTTCATGAGAGATATGTTTAGCGGTTCCATCATTTTGTTCACAAGTACGTACAACGGACTTTGAAATTGAGGATGGAAGTGCATAACATTATGATAGAGGCGTGTCAAGAACATTCCATAAGGGATGAGTTTATTCTTGGAGCCTTGAAGATTTGCAATTCGCCTTGCGAAGAAGTAGGCGAGATTGTATGGTTGTTGTGTTAGCAAACAGTACAACATGTGAGCACAACAAGCGGGAAAAATTTCTCGATTTCCCCTAAGACTCCAAACATTTTCACGTAGGATGAGTGCAAGAGGCTTGTACTCTTCTCGGATGTCCCGTGTGAAGATAATGTTTGGATCGGAGTAATATGGTCGAGGTTTGCATATTATGCGATTTAAATCTTCCGGAGAGGGTATGTGTGAACAATATGGGCTATTTTCTTCACGAAAGTTGAAGAGAGAATCAAGAGACAAATCTTCGGTGAAGGCACATTCTCCATGATTTAGAATCCGGAGGATGTGAGCAAAATGCCCAAGGGTTAGAGTAAATTTTTGGTTTTTGATATAAAACCAAAGAGATAGAGAGCGATCCTCGTTACGAACGAGTTCGACTTGACGGAAGAATTCCATTATGAACCTTGGACATATCTTCTCGTTGATTTCAAGAAGACATTCTAGTCCTATTGCTCGGAAGGAGGTATTGATACCTTCTGCGAATTGTAGAGAGGTGTCTACAATACGTCCTTCATGGAAGTGACGGGTTTCGAGATTGTTGAACCCATGGACATGATTGCCAGGTGTGTTGGGTTCAAGAGAGATGTTCGGAGTGTAGACGCTAGTGAGTGAAAAATCAAACTCATATTCATGCGTCATAGTTGATCCTATAGAAATGATAAGTTAAAACAGAGATGTTTGTGGTCAACCTATGATTGTCTAATGTTTTTACTAGATTTTTATTAACAATGGTTTTTAACACTCTAACTCACTCAAGGATTTGACTTTCAAGTGGATTATTACTTTTAGAAAGATATTGGTTTTTAATCTTGCATGAAAACTGTTTTCCAGTAGGACGGATCCTACGGTTCCTTTACAAAAGGGATCCGGCTAGTATAACTTCCGGGATCCGTGGATCTGTAGTAACAGAAACAGATTTGATAAAAACATAGGCTTTATATTTTTATACCACGAGATGTGTTTTATCCTACATATTCTTTTAGCATGCATACATGACTTCTAATGTATCACGAAGGAATATGAAACATATAAATCACAAGAGAATAAATAATAACAAAGATAACAAGATTATTAGTAATATTGCATTTCAATGCTAAGGATGATACAAAGGATTGGGTATATGATCCCAATGTAGATTAACAACACAAAGTAAATGTCTCCATATGTGAACTTCATCATAGGGAACACAAGTGCGATGAGTGTTAAGGCGATGAGCACGAGTGCGATGTAAACCATGTTGATGACGGATCTTCTTGGTTTCGGTTGAGATGGAATGAGGAGGAAGATGAAGTTTATGAGTGAGAGGAAATTTTTGAAATTGTAAGATTTGAAAAAGTGAGGGTTTGATAGATTGGTCAACGGTGGGAGTTTTTATAGGGAAGGAGGAATTTTTGAAATTCGTGTTTTGTTTTATTATTGGATTAAAAGAAAACAAAACATAAGTTTTATATATCACGACTTTAGACGAGAAATAAGACACGTATGAAAGAAAAAAGGCTTCCTAATGAAGCTTCATGTAAAACATGTAATTTGCACAAAAGATAATCATATAAATACCTAAATAGGTATACTTAATTATCAAGCAAAGTAAAAAGAAAATCATACCTCTAGCGCACTTAGGAATGTCTTTACAAATGTCACTTAGACTATTCCCGCTCCTTTGCGTTTAAGATACCTTCTTAAGGAAGGTATTCTTGTTACCAAGCGACTCCTAAAGCTTGGTGGGTATAAGCTTTGACTAATCAACATGACAAAGAAGATTAGTACAATTAAATGAAAAAAATAAATAAGAAAAATGTTGTTATCAAATCAACATCCAAACATATAGTTTTAAAAGACATGGTGTTTGTTTTTATGAAAAACCTTCTTTGTAGTTTTCAATTAACCATGGATCGTATCAAGTTTTTAAAGTACAATATACTTCAAGAAACTTGGTAACGAAGCTCTGATGCCAATTGTGGAAAACTAGAAGGGGGGGTTGAATAGTTTTACCAATTAAAACTTCCTTTTAAACTATTTAGATCGACTTATGTCAATCTATTTGGTTGTGTGTGTTGGATGTTGATAAACAAGCATATAAAGATATGTAATGAAAAGATAAGAGTAAGAAGTACAAAACCACAACGCGAGTATTTATAGTGGTTCGGCTACAAGGACGCCTTCCTTGCCCTACTCCACTCCCCGAGTCACCTACTCGAGAGTTCGTAAACACTACACCAATCTCCTTATGGCGGAGAAGCCTTCACAACGTCGCCTACCCTTTTTCCGGTGCTAGGCTAATCACCGGGTTCTTTCACTCCAAGGTGAACCAAACCTACACAACGTCGCCTACCCTTTATAAGGTACTAGGCTAAGTACCTAGTTCTTTCACACCAAGGTGAACTACACCTTCACAACGTCGCCTACCCTTTATTAGGTACTAGGCTAAGCACCTAGTTCCATTGCAATGGAGGAACTACTACCACACTACACCAACGACTAATCCCAAAGGAGATCTACTCCTTTACAACATCATCAAGGACATCAATATCCTTGGATCTAATGCTAGTCTATCTAGTACATCGAAACACATCATATCGAATGTACATCTAAGGCACCTTTCACTAATGCCTTTGATTAGATCTACAAGACACCTTTCACTAATGTCTTGTGTCTTCACTTCTAAGCACCTTTCACTAATGCTTCAAGTCTTGACTTCTAAGCACCTTTCACTAATGCTTCTTGTCTTGACTTCTAAGCACCTACCACAAGTGCTTATGCTATAGACGATAGATACCCTTCACTAATATCTTCGTCTTGACACTTGAGACATCTTTCACTAATGTCTTCAACACTACACTTCTTTGAAGAAAGAAAGGAATCATCAAAAAGAAGACTTTAGTAGCCTTGATGATGAGGAAGCTTGGAAACTCATGGACTTGAGCTTGCTCGACTTCAAAGGTGGTGATCTTGCCTTTAAGAGGAACCTAAAAGATCACACAAACACAAAACTACAAACATAGATCTCTTGGATCTAAGGTTAGTGAGATTTAACTCAGGGGAGAAAGTGTGTTAGAAAGGGGTGAGAAATAATGAAGAAATTGCTCACTATTTATAGAGGAAAAATCCTACTGTTCCCCAGATCCCACGGATCCCTTCCACAAGGGATCCGTCTAGCGTTAAGCTAGGGATCCGTGGAACGCTCCTCTTTGCCCATGGGTATTTTGGTTATGGGTCATGGGTTGAACCATGGATCTTTGGCTAGATACAATGTATCTTTGAGTGCAATGCACTTAGTCACTTGGGTATGGGTTGATCCATGGGTTATGGATATTATCCATGTATGATATAAGCATGATGTCATGCAATGGGTTATGGGCCAAGATCCATGGGTTATGGGCTTTGGGTTGTAACCAACTACATTCAATGTATTTTCCCAATGGGTTGTGATACTTAAGTTTCTACCCATTTATATTACCCAATATACTACATACTAGTTATGTGTATATTTTATCCAAATATGTAAACACTAGTTGTTGTACATATGTATTACTTAAATCATAAAATCACTTATACTTGTTTTAGTGTTTTATGTGAAAATGTGAATATGTTAGAAACTATTAGTTCAAACTATTTACGTATTTTATTTGTTTCGCTAATATGATTTTACGTTTGTTATCGACAAAACATTAGAAGATCGTAAAATATAAATAAACGTTTTTACGGCTTATTTGTATTAACAGTTGACTAAGCTTATCCTTCCCATTTTCTTTCAAATAAAAGTCATTTCCTTTCAAGCGACGTTTAAAGAAACCTGTGTTGAGTCTAGTGTGAATAAACGCACAACTTTCGTCTCTAAGAGGGTGTTTGATGCTGTTAATAGCATACATTATAGTGTTCTTCCGATTATTTCTAAAACGTTTTAATAAACACATAGCTATATAGTTATTGTTTCATTTACTTCTAAATTGATTCTTTGACCTTTAAATAATCTCAATCACACCATCAGTCAAAATACTTATTACCCATGGGCCATTTTAGGGGTGTTTGAGAATTTTTTACTACTGAATTTAAGAGTGTTTGAGACTGTTATTCGTTGCTGGTAGGGGTGGTTTTTGTTGGAACAAATATTTCCTATTTTCAAGCCATGGAAATATATTGCTTGTACAACACACACTGCAGTAGCCCCCCCCCCCCCCAACTACATTGTTCCGGCTGCATTCCCATGGTAAGCATTCCTCAACGATATAATTTATTAACACCCAATGTACAATCATCATTGCTAACTCTTTATTAAGGCCTAAAATTCCTCTTTAGTATAAGGGCATTATCTCAATAATAGTAATATAAAAAAATACAGATCTCCTGCTTTATACACCTGAGATTTTCATGCATACCCATATCAATTTTTTATATATGGTATTAATGATCGTGTACTATCATTTGAATTAACATAACAAAGTGAAAAGTGGCATTAAGCATTTCTTGTTCCAACACATACAAAAACACTACTAAAATTATCCTAATTTTGAGTTACTAAAGTTACCTCTTTGTATCAATCAGTCCTCATACCAAAATAACCGTCTCCATTGCCATGCCCTCGATCATGCCTGACCATATTCGCGTAGCATTCCATAAATAAGAAATATAAAAGAAAGTACCTTTAAAAAAATTACCTATTCATGAATGTATGAGGAGCGGGCTAAAATGATCAAATGGGTTGAAACTACAAACCTATATACACTCTGAGAATGATCAATTTAGTCTTATTTATCGTAAGGAACTCAAAATCTATGACTTTGTATCAAACTCATGTTTTTATGGAAATTGTCACTTTTTACCCATTCGACCCATTCTGACCCACAAGTTGATAAATTTATGTTCTATCATATTGGGCTCAAAACTATTTTTGATAGTTTTCCAACTTTAATTTGAACATTGAAATATGAATGTGTAATACCTTGTTATGCCTTCTAATTTGTTTAGCAGCTTAGGGTTAATTACCACCGCTACTATCACATTATGTTGGTGGCTCCTCCATTAGCATGTCTATTGTGTCCTTCATTTTTTCTAATATTCTTGCTATTGGGAATCTGTCCGATAACCCTGCATACAAAACAATTAAATTTTTGTTGAGTTTTTGAGACTGCATTTAAGAGTGATGCAAGCTTATAACCCTCTAAATTACCAATTGATGGACACCCTTGCACACACAAAAATATAATCTTATTGGTTTCTTAATCTTATATCACCGAATTATGCATACCCATGCCAGATTTTTCATAAAGAAGCTAATAGAATCTGATCAACTAAGCCTAATAGAAACTTACTTGCCATGAGTCTTTTTATCGTCAAAATGAAAAACTTTTATAAAATCAACAATTTGGATTAATAGTTAAACTCCTTATTAATCTATATGGAAACCTGAACATTTTATTATTTCGATCTTAATAAATTTTTTGTATATACATGAAATATTAGTACCCTTCGTATAGTCCATCACTTCCAATACTTATGCATTCGTGGGTGTTTCTAATCTCGCCTGACTGAAAGACCCTCTAATCCTTGCTTTTAACCAAACCAAACCTTTTTACCACATACCATACCTTTTATATTAGATTACTTGTAGTAACCCCTTCAAGAATATCATACAAAATCAAGCCTTTTGGAAAATCATTTACTACTCTATAAATGCAAAAAGTCAAAAGAAAATAACAGCTGAGGTTAAATGAGAGTGAATTATTATAATTTAATTTTGAAGCATACCTACTAATTAATCCATTTGTTTTTATGAATTCAAAGGCGCACAAAAAAAATTACACAAATCGATAACTTGAATATTAATATACCTTTAATTCGTGAAACAAAAAACATACCTTAAATTAATAGATAGAGTGATGTTGATTTAGGGTTAAAAATCACACCCCATTAAGGAATAGGTGAAGGAATAGAATCGATCTAACAACACCCAAGTCGAAACATACTTTGTTTGATTTTTTTTTTCTAATCGTCGATCAATGATACCTTATTAGTTTTGTTTTCGTAAGGTTGGATCTCTGGGTAAAAGTGAAGAAGGAAAAAGGAGGGGCTGTTTTATGTGGTTTCTTGATTTTTGTATTTTTACCCCGAACTTTTAAAACTTAACTCCGCCTTTCATCAATATGAAAAAATAACATACAGACCCATGTGTATTTTTATCTTTTTCGTACATATGCGTATAAAAACGTTTTTGTTTAATTTTTTAAGCAAATAAAGAAATAAATATGCTTAATTATTTTTCAAAACCCAAAAAGAAAATTCAATTTTAAAAACGTATTACCAAATAAGATATGAATTGATTTTTTTGAAATGAAAAATTCCCACTAAGGGTTTTGTTTTATTATATAAAAAATTTATTAATAATTTATTAAATATATACTTAGCTAATTACTTATTAGTTATATTTCGAAGATTATATAATACCATACACTATTATATACAAAGGCGTATAAGGAGGTGTTTTTTTTTTTTAGCTAAGGGATCATGTGGGTATATCTTCATGAGCCACTTAATGGGGAAGGTTTAATAATTTTTGCTTTAGGGATATAGACCAACTACGGGAAATAGTGGGTCCCACTTAAAAAAAAATAATATTAAATGAGTTTGTGGACCCAATCCCTTAACTATGAGGGAAAAGAAATACACCTCAAGTGTATTTGTGTTTCGCCTAAGGCTCACGTATACTTAGCCATATAATTATATATTATACCAAAAGCATATTCCAATAGGTTCAACGTTACTGATTATCATGTTTAAAGCATGTTCGAAGTAATTACAAAAAGAAATAAAATGTTGTTATGGCCTTAAAAATGAGCAAAATACACCTTATTTCTGGACAAAACAATATTGTTTGCTAAGACCACCCGTAATAAGTAGATTAGCATGCGTCTTGTCTCCTATATATGTAGTAAATTAGAACACGTCTTTCCTTATTAAGGTGACTCATGTCACACGCTTCTTGGGACAGAAAATGGAAAAGTCGGTCGTCTCCCTAAGACCAAGTCGTGGAGTGCTTGTGTTGTGTGTGTATATGATATTTTGGTTTTTGTGGGATATATTTGTGTTTAAGTGATGTATGTTTTGGTGATGAAGTTGGTTGTTTTATTACACTAAGTCGGTGTTGAAGTTGATTGTAGAGAGAAAAAACTGATATAACACTCAAGTAACAGTGATAAAGTTGATTGTAATGTTCTCTTGTTACGAGTAGCCAAAGTGGTTCATTTCGAACTCACAATGAGAATCTTGTCATATTCCTGCACCATACATTGGACAATTAATATGACGATTTGCGTTATCCAGTGCATTTATCTTGTGGAACAATAAATCGCAAATATATGTAATGAAACACATTATCTTTATATGATGTTATGTTTTTTTTTTTTTTTTTTTTTTTTTTTTTTTTTTTGAACAAGTAGTGATGTTATGTTACTAGTATTTTTGAGACACATTATGAATTTGTTTGCTATTAAAAAGAAAAAGAAAAGCAAAGTTTCAGGCGTGGATTACTGGATTCGATCATTCAATTATTCGTTTTTTGAGTTATGAAAAAGTGAAAATAATGACTAGAATATTCTATCGGATGCTGGCCAAATAAGCCTTTATCCAGACATCACGATACTTCATAGTTCATACCAGTAAAAAAAACATATTCTTTTCTTTTACTTTTTTAGTGGATATATTAAAAGGTTATTATTTCTCTAAATTGAATCTTTTCTTTTACAGGCTTTCAAGAACTTGATTAGACTGGAAAAGTCACATGTTTTTATATCTTCAAATGGAAAATATACTTTGTGTTATATAAAAAAAATAACAAAACGATTAAAAGTAATGTAATTGTGCAACTTCTAGGAATGTATATTTTCTTGGCTTTGTGCAATTTCTATGATTGTTTTGTGAGAACAAGTATTTTAACTTTGACACTTTTATTAATGTATTTAGTATACTTTTTTGTCTAATTAACATGTTTAATGGAGAAATAACTGGAATTGAAGTGGTTAATGATTTTAGATGATCTAGTTTGTACATCATACACTAGTTATAATACCCGTGCACGCACGGAGTTTTGACAAAAAATATATTCTGTATTAATACTGAATATTTTGTCTTTAAAAGTAATTGCATATATTTATATAGTTATAAGTTTCGTGCACGCATGAAGTTTACACATAAATCAAATTTATTTTAACATTTTAGTTCAGTATATACACATATAAGAATTTGCCATGAAAATTGTGATATAAGTACAACTAATACTTATGCACGAGTTTTTCATTATGCATTAACATCCATTAGAATTTGGTAAAATTTTTGTAAATTTTTTGTTAGGTAACTTAAGATTTAATTTTATTTAGCTGACAAAGATGTTGATATTGTTATTTAAATTTCACTACTAATATTATGTTGTACACATGATGCAAGTTTAATAACACATAATGAGCGTTGATAAAGTTAAAGTATACTTCTTAAAGTTTTTTAAAAATGTTTTTCTAGATATCCTTATATAAATAAATAAAAATTACACAAGTCATTGTTATAAGTACAATCGCGTATATTTATTTTTATATTAAAGTAACCCATGCTTACAATATAATAATTATATTCTCATTTTAGTAATTTAGCCGTATTTAAAATGTAAGGTGTGTCCACATAGGTTAAACTTTTAAAAATAAAATAAATGAGTCCTTATTGAACTGAACGTATATAGTAAAAAAATTGATACTTATAATTTTATGTAAATTTATATGTTGTTATTTTAAAATAACATATATATTGTATTTTTTAAGATATAAAGTATAAAGGGTATAAAGTATAAGGGGGTATTTGTTTATAATCCAAAGTTATTAAAAAACATGTAGGCTTATAATATTACACGTAACTCTATATAATTTTTAAAAATTCAACCACTAAAGTTTTATTAATTACCTCATGCTTTTTTTAAGTTTTTGTTTTCACAAATTTGACACCTATATTTTTATGTGTTTTTTTATCAACCAAATTTCTCCATCAAATTTATTAAAGTTCGACCAAAATCAATTTAATTTTGACTTTTATTAACTAATCACATCACACGATTTTGCTTACGTGGCAAAATCGAGCTCTCCTATTGGCCCAATTGTTTTTTCAATAAAAATGAATTGACAAAATCACTCCGAAATAATGTAATTCTTTTATTATATAAAAGAATTGCTAATTTCAACATAATCATAGTTATTGTTAGCAAAACTCTAAAATTAATTACGTAAATTAACAAATAAGTTCTTCTTTTTCATTACATAAAAATTGAAATACAACAAAGAAGTATCAGCATGAAATATATCCTTTTACAGGTTTTTAAATTACTTGATTTGAAATAAATGATCTAATATTCAATAAAAAAACAATCTAAGTACAAAATATCATGAACAATGAGATTTTGTAACATATCAATCTTTCAAAGTCATGAGAACATAGCTTTTACAGCAAGGTATCTATTTTCATCTCACCTACCCTACTTAAAATTACAACAACAAATCCAGGTAATAAATAAAAAAAAATGTTTCTAAGAAATTAACTGTTAAATCGCTCATATTATAGCACACGAAAAGAAATTGTTACATTAAAATATGTCCAGTCTTCAAAAAAGATACATAGCACAAACATTACTCGCAAGTCGCAAGGTAGTCAAAGTTTAGAAGATTATATGTAATTCATTTAATCTTTTTGATGGACATTAAAAAAAAAAATAGAATCTACTTGCAAGGATCAAACTTTTGTCGGTTTGTTTGTTGGAAAATTACGAGGAGGATACTAATAATGTGCACCAGAAATGAGAGTCATAAAAATTAACAATTCAAAAGCATTAACACAAGCATTCTTGACAACAAGATCAACAACCATTAGTCCATTACACTGAAAATTAACATTAGTACATGTTTCTTGACATACATATTAATACAAACCTTATATTTTTCTTTCATTTTTAATTCCTCCTTCTTTCAACCTCAAGATCAAGAAGCAAACTTAAGCAAAATGAGCATTAGGGTTCTTTAGTGAAGAAGAAATTAATAACAAAGAACAAAGCACCTTGTATGAAAACCCTAAAAACCCTAGAAATAATAAAACACTAGAAAACCATAAGTAGAATAAAGCTTGAAGCTAGCTTGATGCTTGACCTATCAAACATGAATCGGACCGATTGGCTTAATTCCCCATGTGAACAAAGAGAATGTGTTGTTAGCTTTGAAGACGAAGGATAAGAAAACTAAACTAGCCAGTTAGGGTTTCTTGTCATATATCTTCAAGAAGCAAGAGAGTTTGCAATCTTCATGTGAGATGTGTTTCTTTGTGCTTATATTTAGGTTGGTGAATGATGAGTAAAGTTGGATTGAAAGTGTAATGATTGTTGTGGAAATGATGGTGGTGGAGAGTGATAGAAATGTGGTGGTGGTCATGAAGGAAGTAGTCATGATGATGATTGTTGAATGAAATCATGACTAAAAGATCTAATGGTCGTGCCCTCATCCTCTCTCTATATGTGTCTATATATATGTAGATAGATGTTAACTTTTTGGTATTTGATGTATAGGTAATACTTTATCTTTTTAATGCATTATCATTAACATCATTATTGATTGTTCTAGCGTGTATACAAAACAAATTAAGTTATATTCAAGAGTAACATTATATCTTCTTACACCATATTTATCATTCCTTTGTAGGATGATGATTAGTTAAAAAGATAAGTTGTTTGGCTTTATGGATCATGAATAAACTAACAAATGTACATATATACATTTCTACTTTTCGCGCAAAATCAGTTTGAACTACGTACCGTTCAATCGTTATAGTCTAGGATTATATTTTGATTACAAAGTAAAAAATGTATTAAAGCTATTCTAAAGCAAATTGACAAGAAAGTTATCATCTTAAGCAAATATGGGGATATATAGTAATTATTCAATTCTATACGTTGTTAATGTGTAGTAATTACTATTTGTATAAACATCCTGCTTAGCATATAATTACCAAAACAAACAATAACAAAATACGTACATGCATAAAAGGTTCTGAATAAGGATCATATAAATGATGATAAATTTGTTCATTTACAATTTTACATCTACTGATCTCCACAATGATGGATACGTACTATTACCAGATGAATATTTTATCCGGGGGGCTTTCATTCAATGTATTTCATTTTTTGTCAAAAGTACAAACGACTACCGATCGACATCACTTATCTCAATAGTCAATAGATTTATATATTTAGGGAGATGATTTGTACACTCCAACAAATGATTGAGACACTGTAAATTATTGTGTTTGGACATATATATCCTCACAGTTATTCTTACACTTTCATCTATGTGAGGGTATAAATGTCCAAAAACAATTAATTAGAGTGTCATAATCATTTTATGAAGTGTGCGAATCACCTCCCATAAATTTAACATAGAGTTTTACAAGCTATTGGTTGGCTAAATCTTCGTGCTAAGACCACTCCCAACGGGTGTGCCGGTTTACAAACCCACGCAAGTTGGTTTTTAGAGACATTTAAACTAACTTATGGGATACTGTGTGTTTGTTTTCGTTTATATCAATTTCGATCAAAATCTTATCAAAAAATTATATAGTTTCAACAATAAAGCTAACTTTAACGAATCAAAACAATAAAATTAAAATTTTAAATGTAAAACATTAATTAAATTATCATAACTCGATTTTTAACTAAATGAAGTTGCACTTAAATAATTGGTAAAACCGATATTTTACATTTGAATAGTTATTTGTGATGTTTTAATAACTTATATTTAGCTGTATTCTCGTTGTTTCAAATATTTTCAAGAAAAAATTATCCGAAATTGATATTAATGAAAGCAAACACAAAAATATGTGGCTTATAAGTTAGTTTTGATAAATGAATAACCTAAAAGAGTAAAAACGTGTAGTAATTTGGTGGTCTCTCAATACATAATCCCTATTTGTTTTTAACGGTGTTTGAGTGATTGATCAACTAAATTGTTAGGTTTATACCCGAGTATGAGACATACAATTTATAGATGCAAGTGACATATATTGGGTGAATCCGTTAGAGTGTTTACAATGCTTCAACCCATAATGACTTTTTCTTTTAATCACAATTAACTTTTCAATAACTTTTATCTTCTTAAAAGCATTTCTACAAACCCTCTCTAATGCACAAAGTTAAAACGTGAATTAAAACGAAAAATTCATTAAAACGATAAATAAATAAACATAGATTTTTGGAAGCTTTTTCTAAACTCAATTGGTCTTCATTTAATGAGAATCACTTGTTGCAGTTTGTATCAAACGCTTGCTAAATACCAAACTATCTTCTTAAAAGTTATTAGACAAGCTTTTGTCACAATGAGTATAGTCATTCAAATGACTTGATCAAATAATGAAAAGTCTTTTGTAAGTTTAGCATTGCAGTTGCACTAAGTGCTTATACGTCTTTTAACAAGAAAGTTTATATTTTTACTAGAATAAATTGCAAACTATACTTATCTGGTTTATTAAATTTTATGCTATTTATTTTTCAAAAACTTTCTAAAAATCAGAGTAAAAGTCAAACATATTACATACCTAATCTCTACTACTTATAAAACAAATTTGCCTATAATTGAAACTTAAAAATGCTTAAAAAAGAGTAAAGTGATTTGCCTAATCTACCCTTTAATACCCCTTAATACTTCTTAAATTTATATCTTAAATGTCAACTTTAAAATTATCAGCTAATAAAAACAATGTTAACTAAGAAATGATAACTTATAAAAACACGGGTTAACAATAACAAAGAATTAAAAATGAAAAGTAAGAAATGAAAACAATAAATACGATTTTACAAATATGTGTTACATGTTTCTTTCTAATTTACAAATATGCGCACACGGTTTCATTCATTTTTATTACTTAAAAAAAAATATAATAAATAGTTTCAAAATAATCATCCTAATCTATACTATATATATATACCATAACCTTTTTATTCCTTTTATGATAATTCATAGTTAAGTTAAAGAAATGAATCATAAAAAAAAAATATTGATGTTGATGTTGAGGTTAGTACACTGTGATCTTTAATTTATCATTTGTTGTTTTATTGCTTTGGTTCATGGTCGTTCATATAACACTTATGTGTGCACTTCTTTTGTTTGTTTATATACAACTTCATCCCACTCCCAATCCCCTTCTCGATCCCGCTCCAGATCCCGCTCTCAATCCCAATCCCAATTCATTAAACTGAAACTGGGATGATGTTATTGTCATCTCGCATGATGATGAAGTTGATGAAGACATGACAACGCCACTTGTTGATAATCAAGTTTTGGTATTTGGACGAAAAAGGATTTACAGTCTAATTGATGAGAGTGAAAGTGATGAAGATTAATAGTGGAACATATTGATATTTATGTTTCTTCTCAAAGTTCACGTTACACGAAACACTTAACCACAATATCGCAACTATAGTTGTTTGCCGTTAGAAAATCTTGTTGTTATGCACGGATACTCGTCTAGTACTACAAAATAAGAGAAAATAATCTATATTACTTTATAATGTATTTAAGACTTTCTAAAGAAGGATGTCTTAATTTTTTAAGCCTACACATCTTACTATACTTAGTAATTAATATAATTAAATTCTACACTATAATAATTGCATTATAATCTACACTAATGACACATTAAATTTTAGTATTAAAATGGATGTTACAAACTTACAATAATACAAATTTATAGTTGTAATTTTTATCATAAACATTCAAGTTATACAAAGTTCAAATGAATGGATATCTATATTTGTATTGATATACTTTACGGAAATTCAAATACGCATATACTCTTTTCGAACTATCAAACGGGTAAACGGTCAAATACTAACTCTCATTGCATACCGCTTAAAGATCAAGGTACGAGAAAAACTGACATGTTGGGTACCACCGCTGCTTTGCGCGAAAGTTTGAAAATAAATAATGTGTTATACCTAAAATCAAGGTTGTAAAAATCGCTAGGCGGTAGCTAGGCGGTCGGGTACCGCCTAGCGATTAATTGGTTAGGCGGGGATTAATCGGATTGGAGTTTTTACATATATATTTATAAAATTTTGAAACTATATGCTCGATGTGGCCGATCTAGCCGATTTTTCTGATTTGGCCGATTTCTATCTTTAACCGAGGTGGCCGATTTATCCGTTTTTTTTTCGATTTGGTTGATTTATGCCCGATTTGGCTGATTTTTATCCGATTATTTGGTATGTTGACCGATTTTTGACCAAACAAATTAATATGGCTGATTAGTTAAAATCGAGAAGATTAATCCCCGCCTAATGATTAATCGGCCGCTTAGACCCATTTCTGCAACACTACCTAAAATATCTCTTTAAATTTTAATATTTGTTTACTTTCCACTAAAGAAAGTTTGATCTGTTTCTAAAAAGTTGTCTTACAATCGTCATTAAAAAGTTTACCAATCACATTTAATACATGCTATATTTATCAATTTAATTATATATATATATATATATATATATATATATATATATATATATATATATATATATATATATATATATGAAGGATGCTAGACTCACAAAAAATGTTTCACAAAATGAGGTGGAGGTATTTGATTGATGTAAAAGAGAAAAGAGAGAGACCCCACACCTAAATGCACCAATCAAATACTGGCACATCATTTTGTAGATTTCTTTTGTGGAACATTTTTTGTGGGTCTAGCATCCCTCTATATATATATACATATATAACGCATCATTTGTAAAAAAAATACTAGAAAAAAATATTGTAAAAGAAGATGAACGCTTTCAATAATTATTTTCAATTTCACTAAATATTTGTATACGTTCTTTGATAGTTTGATACGTTTTTAAAATTGTTCATTGAGTTGAATTATCGTATGTTACAAATTTTTTCAGTTACATTTAATCATTTTATGTTGTATGCATAAACGTTACATGAAACACTTAACTAAAGTATCCCAATAAAAATTATTTGGCGCTATAAAATCTCATCGCTAAACACGAGTATTCGTCTAGTCACTAACAATATATATATATATATATATATATATATATATATATATATATATATATATATATATATATATATATATATATTTTTTTTTTTTTCTATTTTTGTTAAGAGCAATCATATCTTCTCTCTTTAAATTTATAAATTTCATATTTACACAAACATACTTCAAAATCATTGTACATTATGCATTCAGTTATTACATTTTTGGTTTATATGAAATTAAGCATAAAAGTAAAAAGATATATGAAATTAATCATTTTTTGTTATCTATTACAAGTCAAATATCTTTATTGATAAAATCACTCTAAATACTCTTTTAATATGTCAACTTTTCTCTATAAACAAAAATATAAACTACAACTTTCAACTTATAATGATGCAACTCACAACTCTAGTTATGAGTTAGGATCATGTGAAAAACTAGAAGGAGGTTGAATAGTTTACCGATTAAAAACTTTGTTTTGAAACTTATTAAAAGATCAATTGATATTGATCTTAGATATGTTAGTGAATGATAATCAATATGCAAGCAATATATATAAAGAGTAGATAAGGAAAGAAACAATCAAACCACAACAAGTTGTTTATAGTGGTTCGGTCTACAAGGACTCTTTTTCCTTGCCCTACTCCACTCCCCGAGTCTCACACTCGAGAGTTTAACTTCTATAGTCAACAAGCTCTTTTCACCAGCAGAGAAACCTTTACACTTCGCTTACACACTATTTCCGACACTAAGCTAGATGTCGAGTTCTTTTCAAGGGTACAACCACTCCCACACACAATGTATTTTAAGGACTAAAATACTAACCACTCACACTCACAAGATTATGATGGTTTGATACAACAATGATGTATGAATCAACACTAGATTATACAACAACAAACAAACAAGACTTCCAACTATTTGTTGAAGCTTAAATATGCCTTGATCTTCTTTGCTACAAAAGAGGATCACTATAATGATATGAAACTGAGTTAGAAATGTTAGAGAAAAGGAATGTATGTGAATATGCTAGAAAGGGATGAGAAACAACTTGGTTTGGCTTTGCTATTTATAGCCAAAATGATTAGCAGGCACCACGGACCACGGATCCCTCAAAAGGGTTCCGCCCGTGTAAATATTTGGTGCCGCCGGGGTCTGACAGCAAGATCACCAAAATCTTACCAAAGTCAACCATATCTATCCAAGATTGTGTAAGATATGTAGAGTCTAAATCTACACAAAATATCTAGTGAAATCTTCTAGAGATTTTAATGATGCACTACATGATGTCATGTGTTGTTTTCTATTTTTAGAAATATGTTAAAATGTAAATACATATGTAATGTTTTGTCTTAAGAAACTAAAACATGCTTGATCTAAAAATGTTCACATACATTATGGTTTAGAGTCATATCAATAATATGATTAATCAAAATGTAAATGCTTGAGTGATGAAGATATTATTTGAAAAGCTTGTTTTAATATCTATTAAACTTGACAAGCTTTAAGCTTTATAAAAATTAAATTTACTTTTGTCGTTAACAAAACTTAGGTAAAGATCATAAAATATAAATAACGTTTAATGAAGATATTTGTATTAACAATCTCCCCCTTTTTGTTGAGGACAAAACATAAATTTTATTTTTATAAAAGATGTAAAGTTTATACAAGAGTTATAAAAATATGAAATTAATTTTAGAACTTGAAAGATTTAGATGAAGATGATAATGCTAGTATGTCCAATTTAGACATGATGTTGACTTTTCAGAAAGTCAAAGTATGCAGTTGACTTTTATTTGAAAGTCAAAGTCTTCATTAGTCAAGATGTGATGTTGACTTTTCAGAAATTCAAAGTATGTAGCTGACTTTTTATAAAAGTCAAAGTTGTCCAAGTTTTATAATATTTCTCCCCCTTTTGTCTCAACAAAAAGAAGATGCGAGGCGGAATAATTGATGCGCCCGAGCCATTATCTCCCCCTTGACCAATGCTCCCCCTAAATTGGGTGCCAAGAGAAAGATACATTGATTGTGAAAAAGCTACAAAACAATTGTTAGTAATAAGCATCATCACAAGCATTTCCAAACACCATGTAACAATCCACAGCAATATAATAAACACCAATCATTTGTTAAAATTTTTCATGATATGAAAACCATGAAAAAGGAACACAATGAAGTGTTAGTACATAAAAAAATAATCCTAGAAAATTAAAAAAAAAATTACAAAGAAAATCCTAGGAAAATAAAAATTTCTTAAAAGACATAAACTAAGAGCCTCGTATTGAGGTGGTGGATGAGCAAGAGCATTGATGCACTCTAGGGTGTGATTAAGGATGAACCTCATTTCATCTTGAAGCTCATGGACCATCACCCGGGTCCTTTAGGTAATGTGGGTGGTCCGCTCACAATTTGAGGAACCGTGTCTAGGAGGGTAGTATGGTTCATGATTTTGTGGTGGTGGAATGGTGGAGTTGTTGGTGTTTGTGATTGGAGTGGTAATTATGGAGGCTAGCAAAGCACTTTGCATTTGTATGGTCTCATTAAGATGAGAATCCACCATATTGGAAAATTGGTGGAGATGATTGAGCTCGGCTTCAATCTCTTCTTTAGTGGGGTGATCATCCCACATGGATTCCTCAATGTCCTCTAAATGAGGATGCATGGATGTTGTAGGTAGTGGTTGATCCCCATACAAAGGACCATGGATTTCCTTGTGGATAGGATGGAAAAGGAGAGGTTTTGGCCCTAACGGGGTGTTTGGGTCAAATGATGGACGTGGAGACTCATGAGCTATTCGCTCAATAGTACCAAAGGATGGTAGTGGTGGTGGATGATTGGGCCTAGAAGGTAAGTCCTCCAAGTATTCCAGAAATGGATTTGGAGATGTGGGTGGTGTAGAGAATAGCTCTAATGGGATGAGTGTTGGAGATTTTGGAGGTGATGGTGACTTTGATGTTTGGATAGGAGCCGGTGGTGGTGAGCTAGTGATAGGAGTCTTTGTTGGTGGTGGAGTAGTAACAATGATATGTGATTTTGGAGGTGGTGTAGGTGTAGCCAAAGTGAGGAAGTTCTCATCTCTTATGGGAGATGAGATGGTTAAAGGAGAGGACTCGGAAGAGGAGCTTATGTTGACAAAGCAACATGGTCTTACGCTCATTCTAGAAGTTCTCTTGCAAGGCTTGGTTGATGGAGAAGACTTAGTCATTTTAGCTTAAGGTTTTGCTAGTAGATGATAAGATTTGAGAAAGTGTGAGGATGATCATCTTAGAAGCTCTTAATTTATAGGATTGTGAAATTATGGAGAAATGTGTTTGATTTGATGTTAAACCATAGAAGAGATGAGGTTCCTAATGATTTTGAAGTGGGTTTAATGCTAGTCATATCACCCAAGTCAATCCATACAAGGAGGATGGAGTGAAGTGGCAAAGATTTGAAATAAATGTGTTCTAATGCTTATGGGATCTTTAGAATCAGATCACCCACGGATTGTAAGGAACCAAATTTTTGGTTCCTTTCTTTATGAAAAAGGGTTCCTTGGGTGAATTTTTGAAATTTTTGAATTTTGGTGGGAAATGGATATCCTATATGCCTAAGTGTGTTAAACTAGTTCTAATATGGGTAAAAACTAGTTAAGACTATCCTAGAAGCAAGGTATGGTAATTTGGAATGTTGAAATAAGCGAAATTTAGAATTTAACTGTAGGATCCACGACACCAATTATTTACACAGGCGGAACCCTTAAATTGGTGCCGCCTTGTCCGCCTGTATAGGTATGGCGGTACCAAAAGCTATAACAGATGGAACCAAATAAATGGTGTCGTATGGTCTGTGGAGACCAGAAATCTTCACAGACCCTTTTTTAAGTATCGGGGACTTTTCCGAAACTTGAAATTTTGCTTAAAACAGATGACATTAATTATTTCTAGTTAGGAAAAGTCGATAACACATATACAAACATAGTGGAGCATAGACTTTGACCAAGGGCTAACGATTTTCACATAAAAGTAAAAATGGGTAAAATTTGATAACACACATGTGCTATCCCCCTGCATAAACCGGTTAGTATACAACATTGTTTTAAGTTATTTTATCATCCTACAAAGTAAAAACAACCAAATTGTATCATACACAATAGTTTTTGTCTTGTTCCAAACACTCCTTTAAATACACCTCACTTATCCAACTTCTTGTAGATCTTTGTCATCATCCTTCAAAGGCACTTGAACATCCCCATGGTTTGCTTGAACTCCGCCGATTCGTTCTCAATCTCAGGGAGAGATGCATAGTACTCTTGAGGTGGAAGACGAGAATTTGGGGGACCGTCTTCGGAGCTATTTGATGATGATGATGAAGGAGTTGGAGGTTTTGCCCTTTTTCCTTTAGTCTTAGCCACTCGCTCGTCACTCAAGGGCACAAATATGTGAGGATGAGAGCATAGTCAAGCTTCAACCCTTTTGGGCTTGGTGGAATGGGTGCAAATGCTCTATAGAGACGGGTGGGGAGCATCCCGTAAGGAAGAGCGACCGATCCTTGAGTTGGAACTAGCCGGGTACCCGCGCACAGCGGCGGCGATAAGTATAGTTATATGTGTTTGCTTACCCGTTTAGTGAATTCGTTTCACAACACTTCGAATGTATATGTGTTAGTTGTAAGTTTTTGTTTGGGTTACCCGTAACTTTCCCGTAGCTTTCCCGCGACATCATTATTCCCGCATATAGAAATACCCTCGCAATCTCTTACGCGTCAAACACTACCCCAAAAGTATATGATTTTAACGAATCAAGATTATATTGATTGAAATAAATGAAATAAAGGTTAAAGTTGTAAAAATTTGTGTTAGGAATTAGAAATTCCAGGTATTAAAGAGTCGGTCACCTCAAGTATATGTAATCGTTAGAAAGCTCGTAGTCGTAGTTCTTTTAAGTTAAGTAGTATTTAGTTACGTAACACCGTGGAGGACGGACGGGTCTTTACCCACTGTATGCCTGATCCACAGCCCGTTGTGTGGCGTTTTATTGTAAGACTATAAATTCTCTCTACCTTCCAAGGTAGAGAGTTGGAGCTCATAATAAGATTTTTCTTTCTCTCACTAAAGTTCCCAAACCTCTAACTTTCTCTCTCTAAAACCTCTTGTACGCCTACTTTGTGTCATGGTTTAATATGTATGTGAAATCCAATATCCTACAATTCGTATCAAGAGCCATGGTTAGATCATCTCTTACATATCTTTGGATTTCTAGTGGTTTTTAGGTGGTTTTTGAGTTTGAAAAAGTTTAGTGGTTTTTGCATCATTTGGATCATTTCTTGTGTTAAAGTTTGAATCTTGAGTGTATTTTTGTGTTTAGAATCATTGTATGTGCTTGGGTTTTGATTTGGTAAGCTTGAATCATCGTGGTTGGGTTGTTTTTGGATTGAAAAGTGGTGTTTTTGAGATTTTCTTGCTAGCGACTTGAGCCACGGATTGTTATTCTTGGTAGCGACTTGCTTTGTAAGTTGGTAGCGAGTTGCAGTTTAAGTGGTAGCGACTTGGTCCTAGCGACTTGTCTTTTGAGACAAGCCGACAAATAGTACAAGTTAGTAGATTCTCCACTACGGCTAGCAACTTAGTGAGGTTAGCGACTTGCTTCAGAAAGTGTTAGCGAGTTGCAGTGTAAATTGTTAGCGACTTAGTATTCTTAGCGACTTGGACCTTAGCGACTTGCTGTTTAGCGACTTGACTGTGTAGCGACTTGGTGCTTAGCGATTTGGTGATTTAGCGAGTTGCTCTTTAGCGACTTGACTGTGTAGCGACTTGGTGCTTAGCGATTTGGTGATTTAGCGAGTTGCTACTTAGCGACTTGGTGCTTAGCGACTTGGTTCAAGGGTTATAGCGACTTGGTTGATTTTTACGAAGAAGAGGTTTGACCAAAGTTGACTTTTTACGTCAAAACTTCAAACGGCCATAACTTTTGATCTGTAACTCCGTTTTCAGCGAAATACCTGTCAAAACGACCGGAACAGCCTGAATATTGTGAGGTTCACGACGATGTCGTGAAACGAATTTTTCGAGGCCTAAATCCTCTCCGAAAGGAAGTTATTGAGCTTTTAAGTTTTTAGCCCTAAATTTCTCCATAAAATCGTGCAACAACCAACCCAAATCACAACCAAACAACATCTCTGCTTATCCCACAAACAATCATAAGACCTAACACACAATTTTCTATCATTGTGTCGATCCATCAGTCATCTTAACACATTCCATTGGTCATTGCTTAACGGTTTGGTCTTGATTTTAGTAAAATCCCGCGAAAGATTCTATTTCTCGGTTTAAATCATAGAATTGTAAAATCCCGTGCATTCTACCACATCATGTCTTACTCTACTGACCCAGTGATTTCAGAAGTGCTTAAATTGTATGATGTTGTGGACAACAATGATAATGAATGCTACACTGAACGATTAAAGATGCTTGAATTAATCAATGAGGATGTGAGATCTTCGTGCTCAGAGTCTGAAGAAAGAGAATTGCACCTGTTTAGACTACAGAATGCCATGCAAAAGGAAAGTAGCATTGAACCTTATCATCTACTTCACTCACACCTCATGTTACTCTCACCGATAAGAATGGAACGAACATGCATTGCCATTTTCCGTCAAGACTTATCAACATTAACGGGAACGTTACTATTGAACTTAGAACAATTAGAACAGCAACTTGATAAAGAAAAGGTTCAAAAGGGTAGTTCCAGTGCTGCACTTCAAGTGATCCACAACCAATTTCAGTCATTTATAAGTAGGGAATTCACATCAGATTATGATCAAGACATGACTGAAGTGTCTTTTAAGAAACACACTGGAATGGAAATTAGTGTGTTCATAGAGACACTTATCCATCTCATGGATAATATGGAGAAGTATATTGAGGAAGTTACTCAGACAGATGAAAAAGTGGATGAGTGTCTGGTGCAGTTGAGAGATTGTTGTGATAAGTTGGGTAATGTATCTGTTGAAGAATCGGGTGTTGCTGAATGCAGAATGTCTGAACAACAAATAATGATGAGTCGGGTAAAACACCAGATGATGGATCAGTTGGCACTGAATACAGAGGCTCAGAGATTGATAAGCTTGACACATCCAGCGGTCCAGTGACTCTTGTTACACATGATGTGGTTGTAGATATCAGACCAGAAATTGAGCAGGTGTCATGTAATGAGGTACCCTTTACTGTTCAACATAGAGCATCTGCTAAAGTACTTAAACAAACTGATCATGATGTTGAACATGACTTTCATAAATGTTCTGTTACTGAGGCTGAGTCTGAGATTAAATGTTTCAAAACAAAAGATATGGTTGATAAGAAGGCTTTTGATGAACTTTCAAACAAATTCTCAAATATTGAAAAACATTGCATTTCACTTGAAATCGCGATTCAGAGTAAAGAAGAAAGTTTTCAACTTAACAAACCATGTAAAAAACCGGAACTTCCTGAATTCTGTGAACTTTTTGAAATTAACACTTTGAAAGCTCAGCTTCAAGACAAAGAGTCAACCATTTACAATCTGAAGAAACATATTTCTGTCTTGAATGAGAAAAGTAATTTAGTCATGAATACACAAGACATTGATGCTATTATAACAAGAAATAATGAACTGTCAATTTATGTGGCTAAATTACTAAAGGAAAATGAGTCTTTGAGAAAGCATCACATAGAACTAAGTGACTCTGTCAAAGAAGCTAGAACTAAGTCAATGGAAAAAAACAAACTCTTTGATAGAAAAAATTGATGAACTCAAAGCTCAACTTCAGGATAAGAGTTTCGCTATTGTTGCCTTAAAGAATGAGCTTAGGAAAACTGTAGGGAAAAGTGTGAGCACTAAGTTTACAAAACCATCAACCTTGGGGAAACCAGTTTCTCAACCCATTAGAAACCGGTCTGTTGTTAGGCAGCCTACTGCATTTATATCCGAAAGACTAAAATTTTCAAAAACACGGTTTGCCTTCCAAGTTGATGAGAAACAAGTTTTGTCAAAACCAGTCACTTCACCTGTGTTACCTAAGATTCATGATTCTAGTTCCTCTAAACCTCAACATACAACTACTTTTACTCCCAGCACCTCTAGGATTAGTTCGAAAACAGTGTCAAAACCAAGCATTAAAACCCAGAATTCATATGATATGAATGACTTGTGGAAGAACTATTATCTAGAAGAAGCTAGGAAAAAGGCACAGATTAGAAAAGACGGAATTTTAGTTGCAAGACCTAGGGTGATGAATTCTACGAGATTTCAAAGAACTGCTAGTAGTTGTAAACCACTACCTAGGAACACTCAAAAGACTAGGGATTGACATACATCTAAGAGTAGTTATGTGCATAAGAATGCTAAGCATGTAGAAAACAAAACTAGAAATTCTGAGTCTTTTCCACATAAGAAACATTTTCCTAATTCACATGCCAAGGTACAATCCACTAAGACTACTAATGTGACTAAGGTTCAACATGTTATGAAGCAAAGCAAACCAAAAACTTCGCCTAGATGGATACCAACTACTAAATCTTTGGAAACTAGGAACAAAGATAAGTCTTCCACTATGCATAAGAAGCCTTACAATCCTAGACCTTGCCATAAGTGGATACCGTCTGGTAGAATGTTTAAGGATGCTGGACTTAGGTGGATTCCTACCGGAAAGCTGTTTTCTGATGACAAAATCAAGGTTGACCGTGAACCTCCAAAGGGTTTGGATACTAATGTCACTAACCAATATATATTCAATCAAGCTTGTGATGTTAGTGCAAGTAGTCCTTACTCTGTTGCAGATATTTCAATCCTTCAATACATGGACTGGTTTAAAGTATGGATAACACAAGGATTGATATCTCATAATTCACGGGTTCAAGTAACTCAACCTTGATATTCAACCGGCTATGACGTCTGTTCACATCAGTTCAGGCCTCTTTCTTCAACATTATGGCGTCTGCAGACAACTCTTCAGGCCCCGTTCCTCAAAGAAAAGAAAGGTGTACGTTTCAGTGCGCTTTATCTTCAGAAGAAGAGAAATCTTCATATTTATGACCATTCTCATCGACATTCTTCATCAACATACTTCATGTTTCTCCCATGCTCATTTAGTCATCAAGTGGATCTACGTTTATTGGTGTATACGCTTATTCACTTGTTAAATCAAAAATTGCAACTTCGGATGCAATTTTTGAGGGAGGGAAGAGTGAATATACTACATGATGATGGATGTTTGAATAATGGTCATACGACTTAATTTTTGATGATGATGACTCCCCTCCAACACCTAATGCTTCACTTACTAAGAAGTACTTCTCAGAATTCTCAAGAAACCTTATCTCCAGTTACTTCACAAGGCGTTGATAATGACTATCATGATATTGTAGTTGCACTACTGAATAATGATCCGCTCTTTGGTATTCCTTTGCCAAATCTTCACGGATTATTGTTCATGAATAATGATCCGCTCTTTGGTATTCCTTTGCCAAATCTTCACGGATTATTTTTCCTCTCATTGTGCACGCTATAAATCAACCACATGAACATTAAGGAAAATGACTACCTCATCCGCTCGAAGACATTTGTGGTGAATCTTCCAGATCAGTCTCTACATGTATACCTTTAGGAAGAATGCATTAATGTCGAGGAATCATTTGTTCCGGTTCATTAAGTGGATCGACGTACATCCGGTTGTATGTTTATTCAAGTGTTGGGCATTTGACACAAGTTGATTACTTCGGAGCTAATCATTTATCACTTATTTGAGATTGAAGTTGACTTTCACAAAGGCGTGTTCTTATTTGATAACTTGCTCAGGCTTAAGAATTTGAGTTGAAGTCTTGTCTTATCTAGTTACCAGCAGTCGGGGTGGATGGTTGAAGACCTGGTTAACTATCACTTTAAGGAGTTACGTAGTTTTACTCAGTGACACACACAAATGTCGTTGTGGATAATCACAAGAGGTGTTAATGTCTCATACTTTGGTTGAGTATTGAGTACTTAGAGATTTTATTGGAGCGTAAATTCTCGACACCGTTCTTCCATCATTAAGTGCAAGCTTAAGATACAAATGTGGGGAATTCGACTTCAATTTCAAGTTTGGTATATCAGGTTTTCTTCTTCAAGTGGTCACTTCAAATTGTCCACATATGGGTTGATAAAGATAGTCAGAGAGTGTTTCTGTAGCAATTGATTCTCACAGGATTCATTTGGGCTATTTGAGTTCTTCTCACAAGATTTCAAGTTTATGGGTATATTATGTGGAAGGTCTTGGTCACAATCTGTTCTCGATCTAGAAGTGGCTTTTAGAAAACATACTTGCTTCGTTAGAGAACTTGATGGTGTAGAATTATTAAGAGGTACTCGAGGTTCTAACCTATACACCATCTCTATTGATGACATGATGAAGTCCTATCCAATCTGCTTGCTATCAAAGGCTTCTAAAACAAAGTCTTGGTTATGGCATCGTCGTCTCAATCACTTGAACTTTGGCACCATAAACAACCTTTCCAGAAAGGATCTTGTCAGAGGCTTACCCAGATTAAAATATGAAAAAGATCATCTTTGTTCAGCTTGCCAATTGGGTAAAAGCACGAAATATTCCAACAAACCAAAACCCACAAATTCTGTAATGGAAGTTTGATAACGCTACACGCGTCGTTCGGGGTCAAGGAAACTTCCTTTTCTTCGAGCAAGTTTTATAACACCCTAGGCAGTGAACCTAATCGTTGTAGTGTAGTAATTAGGGTAAGCCACGGGTATTGATATCGTTCTCTAGGGGAATAGGAATGCTAGTGAGAAGTTACTACGCTAAGGTTGAGGTTGAGGAAGATTATTTTTTATCTTTTTATATTTTTTTAGAAATTGAAAAGGTACGAATCTCGGGTATTGGATTTGGGGGGTTGGTATTGCTACCGATTACTCTACTATTATCTAATTATCTAAGCTAAGGTTGTGATAGTCTATGTCTAATTGATTTGTACTCGTATGATAGTTTAAAGATGTGTTTACTTAGGTTTTACTACTCCTTAATTATCTCCTATTGATGGTTGATTTGTCACGTCCTTATTCCTAGTTGCGTTGTGATTCTAAGGCTATAGGGCGTGCTTGTTTCCCTAACTCTTTGAAATTACCAAAGGGTCTTGTTTACAAATCCTCTAGTGATTTATAGACGCCTACTCTACGGTTGTCCTTGAATACTTTATCCTACAATTACCTAGATAATTATATTCTAAAGTTCACAAAGAAAAGTCAAGCATTAAGTACACAACGAATAATCTAGCGCACTCTAGATCATTAGTCAACTAAGATAAGTATCAACCAATCAATATTCAATAATTAAGTTTCATATTCCCTAAGCAAACACACAAATAAATTAGCATGACATGGAGAACATGCAAGCATACACACAAATAATCAAAGACATAATTAAATTAATGAAGTAAATACTTATCTTGATGTATAATAGGGTTTAGAACCCTAAAATACTGCACAAGAAAGCCTTGGTTCGGTTTTAGGTTTTTACTCCAAAAGACTACACACCAAAAACTGAAAAATTCGGATTCTATATATAAGATTACATCTGCGACGGCGTCACCTTATGTTTCGTGACGCCGTCGTGTCGCCGTCATTAGGGTTTCGTCTTGGCCACGTAAACCTTGCGACGGCGTCACCTTATGACTGTGACGCCGTCCCCTTCAGCTCTGACGCCGTCTTGGCTGCATCTAGGCCGTCTGAGTAGCGACGGCCTATTCCTTTAGAACCTGACGTCGTCCCTTGAAAACATGCAATTTCGCCTCTGAGCCGTCGCAAAATGCCTTCCCGACGGCGTCGCAGATATGCAGTGACGCCGTCGCCTTATGTTTCAGCAGCTTTGAGTGTCTCGATTCTGACTTTGGCCATTTTCTTCGTATATTCGCGCCTTTTCGTCCAAATAAGCATCATTCCAGCATTTTGCCTTCAAGAGACCTAAAAAGTGAAAAGGAACGATATTAAGCAATAACGGATACAAAAGTGATCGAATAAGGGCTTAAATGACCCCTCAAAAAGGTACCTTTTTAAAACCTTATCAAAGTTCTTCATACCCTTCATATGGATCTGTGCGGACCAATGAGAGTGCAAACGATAAATGGGAAGAAATACATTCTAGTAGTTGTTGATGACTACTCTCGATTTACTTGGGTAAAGTTTTTGAGGAAAAAGGATGAAACTCCAGATGTCATCATCAAACTAATCAAACAGCTTCAGGTTCGACTCAACAATACAGTCAGAATTGTTCGAACAGACAATGGCACACAGTTTGTCAACAAAGACTTAATTCAGTTTTATGAAAGTGTTGGAATCAGTCATCAAAGAAGTGTTCCACGAACTCCTCAACAGAACGGTGTAGTTGAAAGACGAAATCGAACTCTTGTAGAAGCCGCAAGAACAATGCTTATTTATTCGAAGGTTTCAATGTTTCTATGGGCTGAAGCCATTGCCACTGCATGCTTCACCCAAAATCGTTCCCTTATACACACCTCTCATGGAAAAACTCCATATGAACTTGTTCATAAACGAAAACCTGATCTCTCCTACCTTCGTGTGTTTGGAGCTTTGTGCTATCCAACAAATGACAGTCAAGATTTAGGTAAATTAAGAGCAAAGGAAGATATTGGAGTTTTTGTTGGTTATGCACCAAACAAGAAGGGTTACCGAATCTACAACAAGAGAACCCGTAATATCATAGAAACAATTTACGTTACGTTCGATGAACTGACCGGTCAAATGGCTCATGGATAATCCAGTTCAGGACCCGCACTTCAAAACAGTCCCATTGGTTCATCCCTTATACCAAATTCTTCTCCAGCAACTCCATATGTACCTCTATCTGAAGATGATTTAAAGAAATTGTTTGATCCTATGTTTGATGAACATTATGAGCCAAGTGCTAATGAACTGTCGATTCCTACAACAGAGGCTGCTCATATCCCTATGAATGAAGTCAATCCTTCAGTCTCAATATCATTAAGTCAAGAAGCGCCTGCTGCTGATCACTCAGTCTCATCAACAAATCATCAATCTTCGAATGTACATCATGGAACTGTTTCTGGCATCAATGATGAAGTTAATCCCTTTGCTACTCCTGAAGATGCTCCATTTGAAAACATATTTGCTCCTGAATCTTCATAAGAACCATCTTCTTCAGGAGACATCGACTCTGCTACTTCAGTCCCTCAACAACTACCACATGAACACCTCAGAAAATGGACTCACGGTCATCCATTAGACAACATCATTGGAAATCCCTCTCGTCCAGTATCCACACGGAAACAACTTGCAACCGATGCCTTATGGTGCTTCTTCAACTCCGTACTCTCTAAGATCGAACCAAAAGATGTTAAAACCGCCATGAATGAAGATAGTTGGTTCAATGCCATGCAAGAAGAAATTCATAAGTTTGATCGACTTGATGTATGGGAGTTAGTACCTGCTCTAGATTGTGCTATGATTATTGCTCTAAAATGGATCTTCAAAGTGAAACTTGATGAGCATGGTGATGTGTTGAAGAACAAGGCTCGATTAGTTGCTAAAGGATACCGTCAAGAGGAGGGTATTGACTTTGAAGAATCTTTTGCTCCTGTTGCTCGAATCGAGGCAATCAGAATCTTTTTGGCTAATGCTGCTAGTAAGAACATGGTAGTCTATCAGATGGATGTAAAGACGACATTTCTGAATGGAGATCTTAAAGAAGTCGTCTACGTCAGCCAACCGGAAGGATTTGTGAATCAAGAGCATCCTACTTACGTTTATCGTTTGAAGAAGGCTCTTTATGATTTAAAGCAAGCTCCAAGGGCATGGTATGATACGCTATCAAAGTTTCTTCTATCTACCGGATTTAGCAAAGGAGCAGTTGATCCAACATTGTTCACCAGGAAGTCAGGCAAACATTTAATTCATGTTCAAATTTATGTTGATGATATCATCTTTGCCTCGACTGACCCCAATGAGTGTGACCGTTTTTCAAATGAAATGGGTTCAAAATTTTAAATGTCGATGATGGGACAAATGTCATTTTTCTTGGGATTACAAACTTCACAAAGTCCCGGAGGCATCTTCATAAATCAATCTAAATATGCAAATGAGATTTTAAAGAAATTTGGATTTGATTCAAGTGACCCTGTTGACACTCCCATGATTGAACGAACTAAACTAGATGAGGACCACTCAGGGATCATGGTAGACCAAACAAAATATCGTAGTATGATTGGATCCCTGATGTACCTCACAGCTAGTAGACCAGACATCTTGTTCGTTGTTTGCATGTGTGCTAGATACCAGGCTAAGCCTACTAAAAAGCACCTTGAAGCGGTTAAACGGGTCTTTCGATATCTCCAAGGAACCATCAATATGGGACTTTGGTACCCAAAGGACACCGGTATGTCACTAACAGCCTATGCAGATGCTGATCATGCAGGATGTCAAGATACTCGTCGAAGTACGTCTGGAGGTGCTCAGTTTTTGGTTGATAAGCTTGTGAGCTGGTCTTCAAAGAAGCAAATGAGTACTTCTATTTCCTCTACAGAGGCTGAATACATAGCCATGTCATCTTGTTGTGCTCAAATCCTATGGATGAGATCCCAATTATCTGACTATGGCTTTGAATTTAACAAAATCCCTCTGTACTGTGATAATAAAAGTGCTATTGCTCTCTCATGCAACAACGTACAACACTCAAGAGCAAAGCACATCGACATTCGACATCATTTCATCAGGGAGCAATTTGAAAATGGTGTGGTGGAACTTTACTTTGTTAGGACTGAATACCAGTTAGAAGACATCTTCACCAAAGCTCTTCCTAGAGAACGTTTTGAGTTTATTCTTCCACGACTTGGCCTTAAAAGCCTTCAACCAGAAACACTCAAATGTCTTCAAGAGGAAGAAGAGGAGTAAAAGGTTTTCTTCATCTATCTCTTGTATATATCTATTCGAAAAACAAAATAGAAAATTATAAAACTCTCAAAATCCATAAAAATTTGAAAAATTCGAAAAATCTTCAAAAAAAAAATATATATTGTCATTTTTGTCATGTCTTTCTCGATTCGATAATATCTACGGTCTTTGTGCTGTCATTCAAAGAATGACACATGACTTTAGATATTGTTCGAATTTTTATTTAAAAAAAAATCAAAAAATAAAAAAATATTTTTGGGAGAAAGAGAAACAATGGTTTATTGTCATTTCAGGCAGTAACCCGCTTTTCAAAGAAAGAAAAGAGCCATACTTTATCATGTTTTCAAAATTCCATGCTCTGATTCTATAAACATTTATCTGCTGAAAACTAACTACTTTAAAAAATAACTCGGACTCTATTTTTGATAATCATCTGGACTTATTTGTCAAAATATCTATCTCTCAATCAACAACCTATGTCTGATTGAGGGGGAGAATGATTTCAATTAAATTAAAAAGTTATTTGTCATTCAATTGTTTTTCAAAAGATATTCATGCATCTTTTATCAATGGAGTTTAAAGTCTTAAAATCCGATCCTTATCAGTTAAAACGCTTTCATAATCAAGTCACAATTCTCCTTAAAAGCTTTCAAAATCAATTTAAATCTATAAGAGATCACAAATCTCAAATGATTTGATAATTGTGATCGGGGGAGAATGTGTGTTTTAAATTGGATTTAAACTGATAATTCGGTAAATGGTTTTATAAGGATGTACAAGCTCTCCTTCCCACATGTGACAAACGATTTCAAATTTTCCATGCACATGTTGAGGGGGAGCATCTATCTTAAACCTATGATTTGAAACGTGATCACTTATCTCAATGTGCAGGTTCCCTCTAGTATGTGCAAAATTCTTTTCAAATCTCGAGGCACATATTGAGGGGGAGCAAAATTATGAAAATCTCATCCTTCCCCAAAATGCTTTATCTACTTGACTTGATCAGGGAAGTGAGGATGATATCTTTTAGAAAATGGTAATCAAAGAAGTTAATTCTTCCTCTTGCCTCCGTGTGCAAAACGATTTCAAACATTTGATGCACATGTTGAGGGGGAGCACTTGTTCTAAAAATATCAAAAACAATTCAGGTACAAAATGTTTTGATAATATATCACAAGTATCTGGATTGATTTTCAAATGGTTTTCAATTGGTTCAAATGGGAGATGAACAATACCAAATTGACCGACCAAATTTACTTTATGTATGGTGATATAAGGATGATAAGGTTAGGTATTTGTTCCCATGATCCACCAGAACCGGAGGGATCTACCCAGGGACAATCCACTAGTTAGTGTAGAAGTCCTTAGGTATGATGATAAAAGGAGAAAAATGAGATATGGGAAGAGTGCGGACTGAGACAGAGCGAGTACTGGAACAAACCCAACAAGGTTCTTGCTATGAAGTCTCGGTAAGCACTGAAGGGGTTGAAGAATGAAAAAGAATTGAATGAGAAAAGGGTGAAAAGAAATAGCCCTCTATTTATTCAACCATAGGGCAGAAACCGGGTACAATTCATATGCTACTGATGGTAACATTGGTATTGAAGACAAGACGTCATGGACCCAGTGACACTCTGCACTACAGCTTCCCAAACCAATCAAGTTCCTCTTATAAGGGCTTGTTTCATTCTCACAGGGGAACCTACATAATCTATCGACTTTCTCTTAGAGATTGTTGATATTGAAGAAGGAGACCCTCTCCCTAGTCTCCGGCACAGGAACCAAATATGCACATATTGAGTCTAGAGCCACGAGATCATCAATAAATCTCATTAGGACACTTTCATTGAAGACTCTCTGTTTCACACAATGTGGAAAAAGAGATTTTATCTTGAGTCCTACGCATTATTCTTGTGGTATTGCCAGAACATCTGAGTGATATGCAAACATACTCACAATGAAGATGGAAAGCCTTCTAGAGCCAACATCAAACAAGCTCCTGGTGGGTGGCATGTGAGATCTATCAAATAGATCAACCATGTGACAACTGAACAGAAACAATGGGGCGATTCAATCTTTTGAATCAATCCTGGTTCAGGTTATGGATTGACGGATACCTTTGAAAAACCGGTCTTTGTGCTTAAAAACTCTTTTCTTTAGCAAATCGACCGTGTACGGATATTTCGAATCAAAAGGTGTTTTATGATTGATAATTGATGTTCATTAAAAACCTTCGTTGTATTGCAAAAACAATTTCTATTGAGCAATACACGATTGTTTTTCAAATATCTTTTCATCAATCAGTGAATTTCTATTCGCTGGTTCACTCACTCTGTGTTGTCTTCTTTGAGACGTTCCGGTTTGAGAACAGCTAGAGCAGCTGCGAAACCCTGTCAAGGAAATTCTTCGGAATTATACCTGATCACAGGCAGTACTTGTACTGATCAACGGGGAACCGTGGGCCGTGTACCTCAATTCAACGAAAGTGATCAAAGACACTTTCGTGCGATTTATTGCTAACTGTTGTATGCAGGTACGTCATACGTTTGCAGCTGATCAGAATGAAGCGGTTAATCCATAGCCGCATGCTCATTTATCACATTCATCTCAAAAGAAATCATGATTAGTGCATCAATGACTCTGATATTTTCACTCCATGCTTCTGCTACGCTGCTGCCAATATCATGAATCAACGAAAGCTTCCGCTACTCTGATGAGAAGATATCATGATGCAGAATGTGAGCATGTCGGTTCGAAAGTCACAACATCACATAATACCAACACCACATTGGATGTCTCAGAGATTTTTGTTAGCTGATGATCTCAAAAGCTGGCTTAAAATTATTATCACGTGGATCAGTAAAAGACCTCCACTTGGATTAACCAAACATGCAATGAGTGGAATCAATGACTACGAGCTTCGGAGCAAAGTACTACATCAAGAATGCAAGAACAATTGTTAATGTAATATATGTTTGTATTCAATGTAATTTTAGTATATGTTTGAGGTGACCTCCCTTAGGGGGAGATTGTTAGGAATTAGAAATTTCAGGTATTAAAGAGTCGGTCACCTCAAGTATATGTAATCGTTAGAAAGCTCGTAGTCGTAGTTCTTTTAAGTTAAGTAGTATTTAGTTACGTAACACCGTGGAGGACGGACGGGTCTTTACCCACTGTATGCCTGATCCACAGCCCGTTGTGTGGCGTTTTATTGTAAGACTATAAATACTCTCTACCTTCCAAGGTAGAGAGTTTGAGCTCATAATAAGATTTTTCTTTCTCTCACTAAAGTTCCCAAACCTTTAACTTTCTCTCTCTAAAACCTCTTGTACGCCTACTTTGTGTCATGGTTTAATATGTATGTGAAATCCAATATCCTACAATTTGAATTAAAATAAGATAAACCCATTAAAAATATAAAAACTAAAAACTCATAAAAATATATCAAAATGGATGTTGAATTAAAGAGCATAAAATTTTAGAAAATATGGTGAAATTAAATTATAAAAAGAATAAGTAGATAAAAAGATATTTTAATTTAAAAATAAATATGAATTTTTAGTTGAGAAATAACACATGTGATTTTATAATTGGAGCTCTTTATCTTAATTTTTAGTGGTTAGGAGTTAGGTTTGGAGTTTGTTAGAAGTTAGGCTTGGAGTTTGTTAAGAAGTGACACATGTCATCTCATGATTGGAGCTCTTTATCTTAATTTTTGGTTAGAAAAACTCTTTCCATAATAAGCAAGTAAAAAAGTCTGAATTTTTAAGCCTTCTAATTTTAGAAGGCCTAAATGCATTATAAAGTAGTATAGATATCTACCATTCTCCTAGCAATGTAGTAGGCTAAATTGAATGGTTGACGAGTGGACAAGTTGTAGAGCATGTGACAAAGGCAAGCATTGATATGGTCTCTATTTCCTATAGTGCTAATGACATTGGCTCTAAGGAGTTCCTGCCACTTCTTGAATTCGGGCTTAAGCTCATTGAGCTCCATACCATATGGATCTCGGTTAACTTCCTTTCCCTTTCGGGTGAAACGGTTTGGAGCGGCCCTTTCGTTAAAAAGGTGCTCACGGATGACATCCTTATCCGCCAAAGGAGTTTGGTAGGGAAGAGAGCGGTCATTGATTGCATCAAGGATAGTGAGTGACCACTTATCCGAGTAGACACATGTACCACGGTTGGGAATTCCTAGCACTTGAGCAAATTGGTTTAGGGAGATGGAGTAGTCGGTTTGATTGATCCTAAACCTAAGAGCCATTTGATCGTCCTCATTAGTGAAAGAGACAACACTAGCATAGAATTCTAAAACAAACCTAGGACAAATGGGTTCATCGATGTCGAGGAAACAGTCAAAGTTGATAGTGGCAAGCTCTTGACGGAGATTAGTTCCGTCGACAAAGGAGGAATGAATGGTTCTACCCTCATGGAAGTATCTTTGCTCTAGACTCTTAAAGATTTCGACTTGTTCCTTGGTGAGACCCTTGGTTTTGTGGTGTTTAGGGATGTAGCTAAGAGTATCCTTGTGATCATAGAATTTTGCGGCTACCATAGTTGTTCCTATGAGCAAGAATTTACATGTTAAAAATAAGGACAAATTTAGTGTTTTGGTTCTAGTGTGTGCCTATATGAAAATGATTTGGAGTTGCGGTTATCTCGACTTATTTTATGCATAAAATGGTTTTTAGTGGGGGTGTTTGGCAAAAGGCATGAGATAACCCAAACGCTCCTAATTCAATGTGGCTTCATTTGAATATACCCGGAAATGCATATTAATTATGCATTACCTTTAGTATTCAAGAGCATTATACAAGTGATGAAAATTTATGTTTCTATTTGTATTAACAATGAAAAATTGTTTTCCTACAAGTGAGAAGCTTTTCAAAATTTTGACATGGGGTGTTTGTTTAATTAGAATAAGGTCTTATAGTCATTATCTTTTCATTAGTGGGAAACATGATTGGTTTATGCAATGTGACAATGTAGTACCTAATTTTAAAGATTAGTTATGCAATTTGCCAATTGAATCCATATTTTGTACAAGAATATACATAATCCCCATGTAATGATTTTATGCACAAATTTGAATCCTAGACTCAGAATTAAGAGAAGTAATGTAGTTAGGATACTTACAATGATGTTATCTTCAGTGTTAATGGGTGAGAAAGTGTCAACAATGAGTTATGTGTGTTGTTGAAACGTTTTGGTAAAGTGGGTTGTGAGGAAGAAGATGTTTTGTAAGTGGTATTTTTGCTACTGTTGTCACCACGGACCAAACGGCACCAAAAAATTGGTTCCGTCCTTGTTGTCGTTTGGTGTCGTGGGAACAGTAGCAGACTTAAACTAATTTGTTTTGTTTTGTTTTTTCTAAGGTTTAGACTATGTTTTAACTACATGTTTGGTTCCATTAACCCTAAACCAAGTCTAAGAAGATTAAATGGTTCTCGTTTGAGAGACTTAGTTAGGATGTCGGCAATGTTGTCTTCGGAGGATACTTTCTCAATTGAGATGTTTCCTTTTGGAACATTGTCGCGAAGAAAGTGATGTCGGATTTCAATATGCTTCGTATGAGCATGTTGGACGGGATTTTTGCTGAGATCAATAGCTCATTTGTTGTCGCAAAGTATAGCGATATCGTTGAGATGAATTCCGTAATCCACGAGAGCTTGCTTCATCCAAAGAGCTTGTTGACATGCTTTTCCGGCTGAGACGTATTCGGCTTCAGTAGTTGAGATAGCCAGAGTCGTTTGCTTCTTTGCAAACCATGAGGTGAGACAATGTCCAACAAAAGTACAAATACCACTAGTACTTTTTTTATCGACATAGTTACCGGCATGGTCCGAGTCGGCATACACTATCGTTTCTACACCCGTTCCTTTGGGATACCATAATCCTATACACGTTGTTCCCTTAATGTATCTAAAAATCCTTTTTAAGGCTTCTAACCTTGATGCCTTGAGATTTTCTTGAAAGCGAGCACATAGACAAACACTAAACATAATGTCGGGTCTACTAGCCGTGAGATAGAGTAGGCTACTGATCATTCCTCTATATTTAGTGTTATCTACCGATTCACCTTCCTCATCCTTGGTGAATTTAGTGTCCGAAGACATGGGTGTCTTAGTTGGTTTTGAGTGTTCAAGACCAAATTTCTTAAGCATATCTTTTATGTATTTAGATTGGTTAAAGAATATGCCATCTTCTAGTTGTTTAATTTGAAGTCCTAGAAAAAAGTTTAACTCACCCATCATACTCATCTCAAACTCATCGTGCATGATTTTAGAAAAATCATCACATAGCTCTTGACAAGTTGATCCGAATATGATGTCATCAACGTATATTTGAACTATGATAATGTGTGATTCCCTTTTTTTTTGGTAAAAGAGTATTAACTAATCCCATGGTATATTTGTTTTCAACTAGAAAAGTCTTAAGTCGATCATATCAAGCTTTTGGTGCTTGCTTAAGTCGGTAAAACCGGGAGGTTGAGCAACATATACTTCTTCGTTAATAAATCCATTAAGAAATGCACTCTTAACATCCATTTGAAATAATTTAAAGTCAAAAGCACATGCATATGCAAGTAAGATTCTAATAGACTCGAGCCTAGCTACTGGTGCATATGTTTCATCATAATCAATCCCTTCTTGTTAATTATAACCTTGTGCGACAAGCCTAGCTTTGTTTCTAGACACTACACCATTTTCGTCCATTTTATTTCGAAAAACCCATTTCGTCCAATTATAGTTTGATCTTTAGGTTTTGGAACTAACTTCCAAACATCATTTCTAACAAATTGTTTTAACTCTTCTTACATAGCAATTACCCAAGATTCATCTTTTATTGCTTCGTTTATGTTTTTCGGTTCAATGGTTGATACAAAGCAAACGTGATTACTTTGATTTTGGGCTTGTGATCTTAACGTTCTTTGATTTAGTTGTCCTATGACCTTTTCTAAAGGACGACTTTTGGATTATTTGATGTTTATAATTTCATTAGTTAATGGTTCATCTTCCTTGTCATTTTCAATTATTTCTTGACTTTCTACAAGTTGACTTTCAACTAATTCATCATCTACCAAAGGTGATGTCTTAGAGGGAGGTGGACTTTCGTCGAATGTTATGTTCAACGATTCCTCGACTCTCATTGTTTCTTTGTTTAAGACAATGTAAGCTTTACTAGTTTGTGAGTAACCAAGAAATACACCTTCATAAGACTTTGGGTCAAACTTGGTGAGATAATCTTTAGTATTAAGAATGAAACATTTACATCCAAACACTCTAAAATATCCTAAAGTTGGCTTTTTGCCTTTATATAATTCATATGGTGTTTTGTTTAGGAAAGGACGTATTATGACTCTATTTAAAATATATGTAGAAGTGTCAACGGCGTTACACCAAAACTTTTGAGGAATGTTTTGTTCATTAAGCATTGTTCTACTCATTTCTTGAATGGTTCTATTTTTGCGTTCTACAACTCCATTAGATTGAGGTGTTCAAGGAGCCGAGAAGTTATGTGTTATACCATTTGTATCACAAAAGTTTCCAAATTGTGTTTCATTATCGAATTCACGACCATGATCCGTTCGGATCGACACAATGTTAACACCTAGTTGATTTTGAATTTTCTTGCTAAGAATTTCAAATTTATCAAAAGCTTCATTTTTAGTTTTCAAAAATAATGTCCAAGTAAACCTTGAGTAATCATCTACTATGACCAAAGTGTATAAGTTGCCTCCATAGCTTCTTATAGCGGATGGACCAAACAAGTCCATATGCAAAAGTTCTAGACACTTAGATGTGGACACCATGTTTTTAGCCTTGTGGCTACTATGAGTTTGTTTACCAATTTTGCAAGCGTCGCAAAAGTGTTGGTCATATTTTAGTTTTGGTAAATTTCTAACTAGCTCTTTTGAAGATAGGTTTTGGATAAGTCTCATATTAGCGTGACCTAAGCGTCTATGCCAAAGAGTTGTGTTATCATCTAAGGTTGTTAGACAAAGTTTGTCATTAGATGTTTTATCTATTTTCATGACGTATATGTTATTTTTCCTAACTCCTTTAGCTATGGTGATACCATCTTTTAGTATTTTACTACCATTTTCTTCAAATAGTACTTTATATTTTTTATCACATAATTGGCCAATACTAAGTAGGTTAAATCCTAACCTATCGACATGAGCAACATTTTCAATAGTTAGGGAGTTATGAGCGATGGTACCTTTGCCAATGATTTTGCTTTTGAGATTGCTACCAAAAGTGACATTACCTCCGTCATACTCTTGGTATGTAGAGAAGAAGTTTTTTTTGCCCGTCATGTGTCGTGAGCATCCACTATCTTTTATCCATTCATCAGGTTCTAATCCAGCTTTCAAGCATACCTAAGACACAAATAAATCAAGCGTTTGGTCCCCAATATCTCATGGGTCCGTTTGGGTTAAACATACCATTTACTTAGTTCATATATGGAAATGATAGGTAAGGGTTCCATGGCATGTAATCTTGAGTTTGATATGGTCTAGGTAAGTTTTGATTTCAACCGATATGTTGATAGTTGGGTTGTATGTTGTGATTGCTCTTAGGAAAGGGGCGTTTGGCAATAGGTGTTTTATATCATTGTTGAGTAGTTTTATATCTAAATTCATTTCTAGCAAGTCCTACTCCTGATGTAACAACAGGTTTTAGTTTAACATTATCATTGGTTTTCTTTGTTACTTTGACAAATTCACTACGGTCCGTATTACAAACATTCTGTCCTGCTGCAGTCCCCACAGCACCAAACTGTACAACAATGAAACCCTATTTTTGGGTCCGTCTGGTCCGTGCTGTACTGCAGCAGTTTTGACATTTTGTTTGTCTTTTTCGACCGTTTTGGCTTGACTCTTTGGAATTAATACTTCATTAAATCCTATTCCATTCATGTTTCCTGGTGTTTTTTGAATTCTAACTATTTTATCGGCACAAGCAATATTTTTGTTGAACCTTTTAAATTTAGAATTATGTTCGATTAGAATTATTTAGAATTATGTTCGATTAGAATTATTTTATCGGCACAAGCAATATTCTTGTGTGAGCTTTAGTTTTTCTATTTCAAGACTAAGCTCTTGACATGATTTGCAACCATCGTCATTTTCTTTTCCCTTTTCTAATCGTTTTGCCTTTTCTTTTAACTCATAGACTTCATTTTCTAAAAATTCATTTTTAGTCTTTAAAAACTTATTTTTAGTTATGATTTTTAAACTAAGCTCACACAATTGATTATATTGTTTTTGCAAAGTGTCATCATCAATAGAATAATAAGATGAGTCGGAATGTACCTCGTTTGATTCATGTGCCATTAGAGAGATCTCATCCTTGCTTGATTCTTCATCACCCTCACTATCACTCCAAGCACCACTTACAAAAGCTCGTTGAGTTTTGCTTTTAGGTGGCTTGGGACAATCTCCTATTAGATGACTTGCATCACCGCATCTAAAACACTTTCTTTCACCTTTACCCTTTTTGTCATCCCGGTCTTTTCGGAATGGCTTCTTTTCTTCTCGAGTTTGCCTTACAAACTTTCCTCTTCTTCTTAAGAACTTTTTGAAATCTCTAATGGCCATGGCATACTCCTCATCTTCACTACCGGAGCAAGATTCGTCATCATCACTTGATTTCGTTCTTGCCTTTAGAGCAACGGATTTGACTTTCTCTCTTTTTCTTTTGATGATTTCCGAATCTTTCTCCATCACCATTTCGTGTACTTTGAGGGTTCCGATTAGCTCGTCTAGTGACATTTTTGAGAGATCTTTTGATTCCTCAATAGCCGTCAGTTTAGCTCTCCACTTCGGATGGAGTGCTCTAAGAAATTTCCTGATAAAGTTCTTACTACGAAAAGATTCATCAAGTGCTTTAAGAGATGTAATAATAGTATTAAAACTAGCAAAACCACAATCAATGGTTTCATCTTCAGGGATAACAAATTGTTCATATTGTTGAACAAGAAGATCAATTTTGTTATCCTTGACTTGTGAATTTCCTTGATGTGTAATAATCAAAGATTCTCAAATGTCTTTAGCGGTTTCACACATAAAAATTCTTTCATATTCTTTTCTAGGCAAAGCATTATAAAGCATCATTTTAGCTTCATTATTTTTAGCTATTAATTTCTTTTGATCATCAACAGAAATATCTTTTGTTGTAGAACTAAAGTCTCCTTTAATTATAACGAACCAAAGATCTATATCTTTTGACTTTACATATGTTTCAAAACGGTTTTTCCAATAGATAAATCCATTGGTTTCAAAGAGTGGTGGTCTTTGCATAGATTGCCATTCTTTAAACTTTTCGGATTCCATGGATCGTTTCAAGTTTATAAAATAGAATATATTTTAGAAATTCTTGAGTAACGAGGCTCTGGTACCAATTGTGAAAAACTAGAAGGGGGATTAAATAGTTTACCGATTAAAAACTTTGTTTTGAAACTTATTGAAAGATCAATTGATATTGATCTTAGATATGTTAGTGAATGATAATCAATATGCAAGAAATATATATAAAGAGTAGATAAGGAAAGAAACAATCAAACCACAACAAGTTGTTTATAGTGGTTCGGTTTACAAGGACTCTTTTTCCTTACCCTACTCCACTCCCCGAGTCTCACACTCGAGAGTTTAACTTCACTAGTCAACAAGCTCTTTTCACCAGCAGAGAAACCTTTACACTTCGCTTACACACTATTTCCGACACTAAGCTAGATGTCGAGTTCTTTTCAAGGGTACAACCACTCCCACACACAATGTATTTTAAGGACTAAAATACTAACCACTCACACTCACAAGATTATAATGGTTTGATACAACAATGATGTATGAATCAACACTAGATTATACAACAACAAACAAACAAGACTTCCAACTATTTGTTGAAGCTTAAATATGCCTTGATCTTCTTTGCTACAAAAGAGGATCACTATAATGATATGAAACTGAGTTAGAAATGTTAGAGAAAAGGAATGTATGTGAATATGCTAGAAAGGGATGAGAAACAACTTGGTTTTGCTTTGCTATTTATAGCCAAAATGATTAGCAGGCACCACGGACCACGGATCCCTCAAAAGGGTTCCGCCCGTGTAAATATTTGGTGCCGCCGGGGTCTGACAGCAAGATCACCAAAATCTTACCAAAGTCAACCATATCTATCCAAGATTGTGTAAGATATGTAGAGTCTAAATCTACACAAAATATCTAGTGAAATCTTCTAGAGATTTTAATGATGCACTACATGATGTCATGTGTTGTTTTCTATTTTTAGAAATATGTTAAAATGTAAATACATATGTAATGTTTTGTCTTAAGAAACTAAAACATGCTTGATCTAAAAATGTTCACATACATTATGGTTTAGAGTCATATCAATAATATGATTAATCAAAATGTAAATGCTTGAGTGATGAAGATATTATTTGAAAAACTTGTTTTAATATCTATTAAACTTGACAAGCTTTAAGCTTTATAAAAATTAAATTTACTTTTGTCGTTAACAAAACTTAGGTAAAGATCATAAAATATAAATAACGTTTAATGACGATATTTGTATTAACAGATCAAATGAGAAGAAAAATTAAAACAAGAAGGATGAGAAGAAATCATAACCACACATTTCATATGCACCTACTAAAATAGATGCATCTCCCCTTAAAAATCTCTCCATTATTTGAAATGTGTGGCTAAAATTCTTCTTATTATTCTCATTTTAAAATTTATTCCTACTGAATCTCTTCCCCTCTGATTATATAATTAACTTTAGCTCAAGCTCCAACCGATTACGCAAAACATACAACTCCGCCATAGCGGTACCTTTCTAGCTTTGTGTCTAATTTATCCGCATAATTGCAAGATGATAAATTTTAAATTGCACTAGTTCTCGTTTCTTATCTACTTGTAGTCACAACTCACACGTATGAGTCACATAGTTAAAAAAAATATTACGCACTGCACACAATTTAAGAGAAGATGTTATTTTCCATCAATATTTTAACATCATGCTAATTACTTTGAGAAAGGAATATTCGAACACCCTTCTCCTTAAACTTTGTGAAAAGATGAAAATGATTTCACTTAAAAGCATACGAAGGAGGATAAAGATTAATCAAGTGCATTCTGATTAACAAACATATGCATCAAAGTAAGCATTAAAGGCTCAGATTATTAGGTGGGTGACATATATGTTTTGTAAATTTGAATAGCGCATAATTTATAATCAGAACTAAAAAGGACTTTATTATCAGATTATTAGGTGGATGACATATATGTTTTGTACATTTGAATAGCACATAATTTATTATATACTCGTACATTGAACATTTAATTTAGGACAAATGGAGTAATACCAATGATTTCATACAACAAAAAACATGAAGTATTTAAGTGTTCTTCAATTTATATATGTAATTAATCTTGCTTTACATATTAATTTCAGCTATGGTGTGAGGTTTTAAAATGGTGGAAGATTGAAGATATTTCTCTTGATAGCATCAATGATGTTTTCACCCTTGCAAGTCGTTCGAACCTTGCTCCTAAGCTCTCCAAAGTGCTCGATGTTGTGGTACAATCCACTCTTTGGATCCTATGGCGCTTTAGAAATGATTCTATATTTGCTTCGACAAAACCGAATAGAAGTCTCATCCTAAATGATGTCAAATTGGATATCAAATAGGTTTCGTAAAGCATCTTTTAATTGGATAGAGTGGCTCTCGAATCCTTGTAATGCTCTATCCAACCTCTTGTAACTGTTTGCCTAGCTCCTTGTTAGGTTCTTAATTCATCTTGCCATTCAAAAAAAATTCAGCTATGGTGAAGTGGTTAGTTATCACTTGAATAAATTTATAAAATTTTGAGTGCCAAAACTCAGGATAGCCTAGTGGTCACTAAATGTGAGATGTGTGTCAAGTTTCAATCCTGCTAATTGCAAACAAATTTGATATGGCCACGTCAAACTTTCTTAAAAATAAAAGAATTTATCCAGTTTGATTCTATGTGACGGTGAGCTCAAACTTTTTGGATTAGTCGACAAAAACTCAAAGTTCATGATTACCAAAAAAAAAAAAAATTTTTAAGTACCATCTAATTAATCAGTTTATAATTTGAATATTTTGTTGGAAAATTTAGTGCACTTGTGGGATGGTTCACACCTTGTAATGGGTTAAGAGGTACGGAGTGTACACCCATAAGGTCCATGAACACCCTGACTCTAAAAGTGGTATGTATTGGTAGTGCTTGGTGAAAGTACTGTTGTGGTTAACACTGATTATCAGTGTTTCCACTGAAGCAGTACTTCAGCAGGATCAGTGTTTTCACTGAAGTGGTGTTTCCACTGAAGTGGTATCTCACTGAAGTTGTGTTTACACTGAAGCAGTGGCGTTTCCACTGAAGGAGTGTAACCACTGAAAGCACTATGAAAGTACTGATATAAGTACTGATAAATGACAGTTACAACTGCATCATTATGACCACGTTTAATTGGTCATGTAACCACTAACGGCTATAATGGGGATAATTATGAGGCTATTAATAGGCCGATTAATACTCATAATTCCATTGGAACGGTCAAGAGTAACCTCCTATAAATAGGAGATCTGAACATGCATGAAAAACACACAGAAAACACTAAACACTTATAAGCGCAAGGGTTAAAGAATTGTGCCTAATTCTCTAACTGCATTTGGTCTTATCCCAAGTAGATATTCGTGATACCCAGGCATTAGGGTCGAATAGTTTACTTTGGAAAGTGATCACACGATTCCAAGTGATATCCGGTAACCACCTGGTGGTATCTGTTACTGCTGACCATTGTTTGTTTCTGCTGAACCAGTTGATCGTTTATGCTGAAGTTGATTATCTAACCCTGCTACTGGGCTCACCACAACCAACAATCAAAGTAAACTATTTAGTGATAATCAATGGCAATTGCTGCAATGAAACACATGGCTTCAAACTTTGCTAAGCTGGACAAGTTTGAAGGGGTGGACTTTAGGAGGTGGCAGAAGAAGATGCACTTCTTGCTGTCAAGCATGAGTGTGGTCTATGTGCTGACTACTCCAATTCCTGATGATGGTGATGATGCTACTGTGGATCAAATCAGGAGGAGGAGCAAGTGGGAGAATGATGACTACATATGCAGAGGTCTTATTCTGAATGGTATGTCTGATTCTTTGTTTGATATTTATCAGAACTTTGAGTTTTCCAAAGAACTGTGGGATTCCTTGGATGCCAAATATATGGCTGAGGATGCATCAAGTAAGAAGTTCCTTGTTAGTAATTTCACAAATTACAAAATGACTGATTCAAGACCAGTTATGGAACAATACAATGAACTTCTTGGAATACTTGGAAGGTTTACACAACACCAAATGAACATGGATGAGGCTATCAAAGTCTCTTGTGTCATTGACAAACTCCCTCCTTCATGGAAAGATTTCAAGCATACCTTGAAACATATGAAGGAGGAGTTAACTCTTGTTGAGTTGGGCAGTCATCTGCACATTGAGGAATCTCTCAAGGTGCAGGATAATGACAAGCCAAAAAGTAGCAATGCTACTGGACCATCTGTTGTCAATATGGTGGAACATAACAACTCCACCAGGTACAATGACAACAAAGGCAAACGCAAATATCATGATAACACAAAGGCAGATCTTAACAAGAAGGCTACACCTACTTGTTGGAAATGTGGCAAGACTGGTCACATTAAAAGGGACTGCAAAGGTGTTAAAATTGGTGGTAAAGCCAATGGATCAGGCACTAATGGTTCAGGGAGTGGTGGTTCAGCCAACTCACTGAAAGGACAGAATATGTTTAATAAGTCTTTTCAGATTTATTATGTTACATATGTATCTGAATCTTTTTATGTGCAGGATGATGATGTTGCGTGGTGGGTTGACTCTGGTGCAACAGTTCATGTGTGTAAAGATAGAAGCTGGTTCAAGACTTATGAGTCACTGAATGATGGTTCTATTCTTCACATGGGAAATGAGTCAACAGCCTTGGTGCATGGTCGTGGTTGTGTAGATCTTAGGTTTAGTTCTGGAAAGATTGTAACTTTGTTTAATGTTATTCATGTTCCTGATATAAGGAAAAACTTGGTTTCAAGTAGTGTTTTGAATAATCATGGATATAAACAAGTTATTGAATCTGATAAATTTGTTCTTTCTAAATGTGGTGTTTTTATTGGTTTTGGTTATTTATGTAATCAAATGTTCAGGCTTAATATTACCACTGACAGTGTTATTTCAGCTTTTGTGACCACATATGATCAGACTGATTCTACCCTGTGGCATGCTAGACTTGGTCATGTTTACTATAAAAGAATGCAAGATATGTCTAGGGATGGTTTAATCCCTGCTTTTGACATGGACACTGAAAAGTGTAAAACTTGCATGTTGACCAAGATAACCAAGGAACCCTTTCAGGGTGTTAGTCGTGAGACTAAGATCTTGGAGCTTATTCACAGTGACCTGTGTGATTTGCATGCCACTCCTTCTTTTGGGAATAAGAAGTACTTTGTGACATTTATTGATGATGCTTCTAGTTTTTGTTATGTTTATTTGTTGCATACTAAAGATGAAGCTTTAAATAAATTCAAAGTGTTTAAAACTGAAGTTGAATTACAACTTGGGTCTTTGATCAAAAGATTAAGGACTGATAGGGGAGGTGAGTACATGGATACTCAGTACTTTCAGTCTGTTGGAATAATCCATGAGACTACTGCCCCTTATACTCCTCAGCAAAATGGTATTTCTGAAAGGAAAAACAGGGTGCTGAAGGAGATGGTTAATTCCATGTTGTCCTATTCAGGACTGAGTCAAGGCTTCTGGGGTGAAGCTATGTTAACAGCTTGCTATTTGCTAAATAGGGTTCCCAACAAAAGGAACAAGGTTACCCCTTATGAACTCTGAACTAAAAAGAAACCCAACCTGAATTATCTCAAGGTTTGGGGTTGTAGGGCTGTTGTAAGACTCCCTGATCCAAAGCAAAAGACTTTGGGTGAAAGAGGCATTGACTGCATCTTTGTTGGATATGCTGAGCATTCCAAGGCTTTTAGGTTCTATGTTATTGAACCTAATGAACATGTTTCAGTTAACACAATAATTGAATCAAGGGATGCAGATTTTGATGAGAATAGATTCTCATCAATCCCTAGACCAAGTCAGAGGATTCCTAATGGAACTCATGACACTGGTGTATCAGAGGTCCCTGATGATGAACCATCAGTGGTCCCTGATGAGGTTGTGGTTCAGCAACCTGAACCTGTGCTCAGGAAGAGCAAAAGGGTCAGGACTCCAAAGTCATTTGGACCTGAGTTTTAACTATACTTAGTTGAAGGTACTAGGGATGAGGTCTCAGACCAATACTCCTATTTCTTCATTGTTGAGGATGACCCCAAAACATTTGAAGAAGCAATAAAGTCCCAGGACATTGCTTTCTGGAAAGAAGCAATCAATGATGAGATGGATTCCATCATGGGCAACAACACTTGGGTGTTGGTTGATCTACCTCCTGGTTGCAAATGGATTTTCAAAAGGAAAATGAAGGTAGATGGAACTATTGAAAAGTTCAAGGCTAGACTAGTCATCAGGGCTTTAAACAAAAGTCTGGAATAGACTATTTTGATACTTATGCCCCTGTGGCTCGTATCAGTACCATAAGACTGCTGATTGCTATGGCATCTATTCACAATCTGGTTATTCATCAGATGGATGTGAAAACAGCTTTCTTGAATGGTGAATTGGAAGAGGAGGTTTATATGAACCAACCTCAGGGCTTCATCATGCCAGGCAATGAAAACAAGGTGTGTAAACTGATTAAGTCTCTTTATGGACTTAAACAGGAACCTAAGCAATGGCATCAAAAGTTTGATGAAGTGGTTTTGTCGAGTGGTTATGTTCTTAACCAAGCTGACAAATGTGTATATAGCAAATTTGATGAATCTGGTAAAGGAGTCATCATTTGTCTATATGTTGATGACATGTTGATCTTTGGCACTGACCAAAATCAGGTTGACCTGACAAAGGAATTTTTGTCATCAAGGTTCTCCATGAAAGACATGGGGGAGGCTGATGTTATCCTTGGTATAAGGATTAAACATGAAAGTAAAAGAATTTCTATCTCTCAGTCTCATTATATTGAGAAGGTACTGAGAAAATTCAATTACTTTGATTGTACTCCAGTGAGTACACCTATGGATACTTGTGAGAAGCTGATGCCTAATCATGGCAAGGCTGTATCTCAACTTGAGTATTCTAGGGTAATTGGCTGCCTGATGTATGCCATGACTTGTACAAGGCCTGATATTGGTTTTGCAGTGGGAAAATTGAGCAGGTATACTAGTAATCCTAGTGCTCATCACTGGCAAGCAGTTCAGAGGGTACTGAAGTATTTGAAGAGAACTATGGATTATAGTCTCTCATATACTGGTTACCCATCAGTGTTGGAAGGTTACACTGATGCAAGTTGGATCAGTAACACTGAAGACAATTCGTCTACCAGTGGCTGGGTATTCCTACTTGGTGGAGGTGCAATTTCTTGGGCATCCAAGAAACAAACTTGCATCACCAGTTCAACAATGGAATCTGAATTTGTGGCTTTGGCGGCTGCTGGTAAAGAAGCTGAATGGTTGAAAAACTTGCTTCTTGAGATTCCATTGTGGCCTAAACCTATAGCACCTATTTATATCCGGTGTGATAGTGCAGCTACATTGGCTAAGGCTTATAGCCAGATGTACAATGGTAAGTCTAGACACTTAGGTGTCAGGCATAGCATGATTCGTGAGCTTATCATGAATGGGGTGGTATCTATAGAGTTTGTGAGATCTCAACAGAACTTAGCTGATACTTGACGAAGGGTCTGGCTAGAGACTTGGTTATAAAGTCTGCTAAAGGGATGGGTTTAAGTCCAACTTAGTCACTGAATGCTAGGACACCCAACTCCCTCCTAAGGAAACTTGGGAGCTGAGTTCAATGTGGAAAGCTGAACATTCAGTGGACTGGAGCACATGTTTTATTTACATCCCAAGGTTGTGCTCAGAACCTGCTGAAAGGAGGATGAAGTCTTTACTTCTTAATGGTTATATTTTCTTTGAAAAAGTGCTTGGCAGGAGCATGACTAAAGAGGAACCACCTATGTAAATGTTGAAGTTTTGCCTCTTCAGGAAGCTTTGGACTTTTAGCTTTTACAACATTTGTGAATTTGGATATGGACACATGGCTTGTATAGTGTCAGGAGCTTTTAAGTGTTTGAAAACTTGTGTGTATTTTATCTTCAGGTATTCAAATGGGTTGAAGGGTTCAATTCTTAGAACACCCTGATTCTCGAATATTTGAACGTGTAATTACTAAGATGGAAATTCAATCCTCAGGACATTTTCGTTTATGCACATGTTTTGCTTGATGTTTATTTTACATGCAAAGGGAGTGAACTAAATTTGGGGAGGATTGTTGGAAAATTTAGTGCACTTGTGGGATGGTTCACACCTTGTAATGGGTTAGGAGGTACGGAGTGTACACCCATAAGGTCCATGAACACCCTGACTCTAAAAGTGGTATGTGTTAATACAAATAAGCCGTAAAAACGTTTATTTATATTTTACGATCTTCTAATGTTTTGTCGATAACAAAAGTAAGATCATTTTAAGGAAACAAATAAAACACGTAAATGGTTTGAACTAATAGTTTTATAACACACTTACGCTTTCACATAAAACACTAAAACTAGTATAAGTGATTTTATGACTTAGATACATATGTACAACAACTAGTGTCTACATATTGGGTTAAACATATACTTAAACTAAGTATACCAAAATGGGTAAAACCTAAGTGTATGCTAAATTGGGTAAATACAAGTATATACAAAAAGGTTAAATACTAGCAAATGGTTTTGACCCATAACCCATGGTTTTATATATACCACTTAACCAAGTACATTGTATCTAGAAAGAAAACCATGGATCAACCCATAACCCATGACCCATGACCCATAACCAAAAATACCCATGGGCAAAGAGGAGCGGACCACGGATCCCTAGATTTGTGCTAGCCGGATCCCAAGTGGAAGGGATCCGTGGGATCCGGGGAAACAGTAGGTTTTTCCTCTATAAATAGTGAGCCATTTCTTCATTATTTCTCACCCCTCTCTAACATACTTTCTCCCCTGAGTTAAATCTCACTAACCATAGATCTAAGAGATCTATGTTTGTAGTTTTGTTTTTGTGTGATCTTTTAGGTTCCTCTTAAAGGGAAGATCACCACCTTTGAAGTCGAGCAAGCTCAAGTCCATGAGTTGCCAAGCTTCCTCATCATCAAGGCTATTAAAGTCCTCTTGTTGATGACCCCTTTCTTTATTCAAAGAAGCGTAGTGTTAAAGACATTAGTGAAAGATGTCTCAAGTGTCAAGACGAAGATATTAGTGAAGGGTATCTATCGTCTATAGGATAAGCACTTGTGGTAGGTGCTTAGAAGTCAAGACAAGAAGCATTAGTGAAAGGTGCTTAGAAGTGAAGACACAAGACATTAATGAAAGGTGTCTTGTAGATCTAATCAACGACATTAGTGAAAGGTGTCTTGTAGATCTAATCAAAGGCATTAGTGAAAGGTGCCTTAGATGTACATTCGATATGGTATGTTTCGATGTACTAGATAGACTAGCATTAGATCCAAGGACATTGATGTCCTTGATGATGTTGTAAAGGAGTAGATCTCCTTTGGGATTAGTCATTGGTGTAGTGTGGTAGTAGTTCCTCCATTGCAATGGAACTAGGTACTTAGCCTAGTACCTAATAAAGGGTAGGCGACGTTGTGAAGGTGTAGTTCACCTAAGGTGTGAAAGAACTCGGTGGTTAGCCTAGCACCGTATAAAGGGTAGGCGACGTTGTGTTAGGTGTGGTTCGCCTTGGTGTGAAAGAACTCGGTATTTAGCTTTGTACCGGAAAAAGATTAAGCGACGTTGTGATGGCTTCTCCGCCATAAGGAGATTGGTGTAGTGATTACAAACTCTCGAGTAGGTGACTCGGGGAGTGGAGTAGGGCAAGGAAGGTGTCCTTGTAGCCGAACCACTATAAATACTCGCGTTGTGCTTTTGTGCTTCTTACTCTTCTCTTTTCATTACATATCCTTATATGCTTGTTTATCAACATCCAACACACACAACCAAATAGATTGACATAAGTCGATCTAAATAGTTTAAAAGGAAGTTTTAATTGGTAAAACTATTCAACCCCCCCTTCTAGTTTTCCACAATTGGCATCAGAGCTTCGTTACCAAGTTTCTTGAAGTATACTGTACTTTAAAAACTTGATACGATCCATAGTTAATTGAAAACTACAAAGAAGGCTTTTCATAAAAACAAACACCATGTTTTTCAAAAACTATATGTTTGGATGTTGAGTTGATAACATCATTTTTTTATATATATATATATTTTTTTTTCACTAATCTTCCTTGTGATATTGATTAGTCAAAACTCATACCCACCAAGCTTTAGGAGTTGCTTGGTAATAAGAATACCTTCCTTAAGAAGGTATCTTAGACGCAAAGGAGCGGGAATCGTCTAAGTGACATTTGTCATTTGTAAAAGACATTCCTAAGTGCATTCGAGGTATGACTTTCTACTTATATCTAAATGATACTTGTTTAGTATATAAGTGTTATTTGCTAGGCTTTTATTTGAGTAGATTTTGTGTTTACACATGTTTTACATGTAGCTTTGTTAGGAAGCTTGTTTCTTACATAAGTGTTGTTTTTTTTTTCTCGTCTATAGTCATAGTATGTAGAGCTTATGCTTTATTTCTTCTAATAAAACAAAAACACGAATTTCAAAAATTCCTCCTTCCCTATTAATAAACCCACTCGACGCCCATTTTTTTAATCCTCACCTTTTCAAATTTTCCAATTTCAAAAATTTCCTCTCATTCAAAAACTTCATCTTCCTCCTCATTCTACTCTTCCTAAACCAAGAAGATCCGTCATCAACATGGTTTACATCGTACTCGTGCTCATCGCCCTAACACTCATCGCACTTGTGTTCCCTATGATGAAGTTCACATACGGAGACATTTACTTTGTGTTGTTAATCTATATTGGGGTCATTTACCCAATCCTTTGTATCATCCTTAGCATTGAAATGCAATATTATTGATTATCTATTTTATCTAGGATGTTTGTGTTATTATGTGTGTTTCATTTCTTTTGATCTATATGTGTTTTATTCTTTCGTGATACATTAGATGTCATGTATGCATGCTAAAAGAAAATGTAGGATAAAACATACTTCATGGTACAATAACCGTAAAACCTATGTTTTTATTAAAACTGGTTCTGTTACTACAGATCCACAGATCCCGGAAGTTACACTAGCCGGATCCCTTTTGAAAAGGAACCGTGGGATCCGTCCTACTGGAAAACAGTTTTCATGCAAGATTAAAAACCACTATCTTTCTAAAAATAATAATCCACTAGAGCTTCAAAACCATGAGTTAGCTAAATACTAATTGTTAATAGAATATCTAGTAAAAACGTTAGATTATTATAGGTTGAACATAAACGTCTTCCCTCATTAACCCATCACTTCTATAGGTTCAACTATGACGCATGAATACGAGTTTGATTTTTCACTCACTAGCGTCTACACCCCGAACATTTCCCTTGAGCCCAATACACCTGGCAATCATGTCCGTGGGTTCAATAATCTCGAAAACCGTCACTTCCATGAAGGTCGTATTGTAGACACCTCTCTACAATTCGAAGAAGGTATCAATACCTCCTTCCGAGCCATAGGACTAGAATGTCTTCTTGAAATCAACGAGAAGATATGTCCAAGGTTCATAATGGAATTCTTCCGTCAAGTGGAACTCGTTCGTAACGAGGATCACTCTCTATCTCTTTGGTTTTATATCAAAAACCAAAAATTCACCTTAAGCCTTGGGCATTTTGCTCACATCCTCCGAATTCCAAACCATGGACAATGTGCCTTCACCGAAGATTGGTCTCTTGATTCTCTCTTCAATTTTCGTGAAGAAAATAGTCCATATTGTTCACACATACCCTCTCCGGAAGAATTAACACGCATGATATGGAGAAGAGCCTATAGGGCACATACCTATTACAAACCTAACCTCATTATACCAGCTCCAAACGTATAGTACGCACAATTAAGAAGGCCTCTCCCATACACACTTGTTATACCTGATAAAAGAAGTGCTTTTAACTTCTCTCTTAGTTCTCTGGTTAGAAGCCACTTCCGTGTAACAGGTACCAAACCTTAAGCCTCCTACACTCGTTTTACGGGTTCCGAATTCCACTTAAAAACCAAAAACTATATTTTGGTTTCTCTATCTCTCACTAGGAGCAATGCTTGCTCAAGGTGAACTGCCTTCTTAAGGTAATACTTGGAACCTGTATAGAAGAGCAACTAAAGTTCTTCTGTAAGATCAGGATACCGAGCCTTCCTCCATAACTATGGAAGAAGCTTAACATCTCTCCACAGATGTTATGCTGGAAGTACCTTCACTGCCAA